>PHNY01255563.1:18573-46333 GCA_003724115.2 Anethum foeniculum
AACGAATATGACAAGTTGAAACTATTTTGTTGTAAATTTTATTTATGACATGCTATAAGGCAAACAAACAAATATGATATAAAAGTTCAGTTTTTTGTTGCTAGAGTAGTTATTAAAAACACCTATCTCTATTCTCCAAAATCAATTCTACATTTTGGTAGTCAACTTTAACATAGGTACTCTATACACTCAAGTCAAGAAATTTGATTGGCTAAAAATAAAACTCTATCATTGCTTATTCTCTCTAAAGATGTTTAGTTTTAACCATTTCTTAAATTTTATGGATCTACATAATAATTAGTGGATCTGAAATGTGAGTGAATTTTATGTTATTGTTAATGATTGTCAATGTTAGTCCGACAATATAAGGTGAATTTTATTTGTAACTTTTTGAAAATTTGAATTTGAATTTACACTTTGCTTTATTGGCAGGTCATCATGACATACATGAAGACGGATATGTCACTTTTCTCCATTACATAAGAAAAAAATACAAAAAGCCTTTAATATTAGAGACTTTTCTTGATTTCAAATAAACTTTTTATAAAAGGATAAAGGAAAAACTAAACAAAATTCAAGTTACCGCAGGTAATTTATGTCCAAAATAGCATGAACATTCAACAGCCTCCAAAAATAATAAACCCTTTCAGCAGCATAAGAAGCACAATTAGAAGTGTAGCCTTCATGTTCATTTTTTTAAAGCATTAATAGAAGGAAAGACGTTTATTTGCTTATTTCTCTATTACTGATATGTTTTTATTATTTTTTATGCTCAATTCTCAAGATATGGTTATATTAAACTGAACTTTGTGTAAAAATAACATAAAATATAGTAAAATTATTTGGGGGAAAAATAAAATATAATAAAATAATATTTTTTGATGCTTACATATGTTTCTATATTTATTTTAATTAGTTTGAAATTTTGCTTTTGCGTATCACGGGTAAAATGCCACCTTTCCCAAATTAAAATTATTTATCATTTGACCTTTGTTGTTACCTGTATTTGTAATATTATTCTGACCTATAAGATCAAATGAATTTTTTCTTTAAAAATAGTTTGAATATTATTGAATAATATATGTAACTTCCTAATTTGATTAAAATCTATGTTCTAGCATTTTTCATATTGATTAGTGACATAGCAAACGTCTTTCGGAACTTGAAGGTCATATCTAAATTGATATTTGACATATTATAAGAGAAAAATTATTAATTTTACGTATATTTTGTAGGATCTTAGAGGTCGTGCAGATAAGCTGAGCTATGAAATTATATCCGTATGTAACATAATTGATCAGTATCACGTAACGAGCTATTTCAATACAAATAAAATTTTATTTCACATGAATTTATATAGGAATATTCATTTTTTATGGGTTCAAATGTTTCCAGAATTGTACCCTGAAATTTACTGTATCAATCAATTAGTCAGTTTTTTATTTATTGTAATTATCCTTAATAAAATTTCTCCATTGCACAAGGAAAAAAATACAAAAAAAGCCTTTAATAATTTTTGGACTTTTCTTGAATTCAAATGAGGTTTTTTATGAAATTGACAAATGAAAAGTTGAAAAAAAAAAATCAATCAAGTTACTCGAGTTAATCTATGTGCAACATATAGATATGCATAAAAGGCCCATCAGATCTAGTTTTAACCGGGCCCTGCAAAGTTCGAGCTATTCGATTTGACTTTAACTGGGCTGGGTTGAACTTCGGGAAAATTTCTAGACCATTTTAGGCCATCGAGCCGGGCCGCACTGGGCTTATTTTTTCAGGTCCGAACCATGCCGGCTTTTTTGGGTCCGAATCGAACCCACCCGACCTTTTTCGAATTTGATAATTTTTTTTTATTATTATAAATTAAATATAAAAATATGTATTTGTACGATTTATGGTCCACCAACTTGAATATCGATAATTGTTTATTCGTGTATTGATTTTATGAAAAATTAATCAACTATTCATGTACTTCGTATACATTTTATTCATGTATGACAAAATTCAAATATATGAATTTATATTTTAAACCATGAACTTATAAATATACGTGTGTTTCAAGTATTTTTTATATGTATTAAGTGGAAAGATGTGTAAATATATAATAAAAATAGGATTTTACAAGGTTCAAATCGACTTTTATTCGGGTTGGGACGAACCCCTACCTTTTCCAGGCAGGTTCGGATTTTGACTAAAAATATAAGGCCCTTTTAAGGTTGGGACGCTACACTATGAAGCGTTTAAAAGACCGAAAACAAAAACAAATTTAAAAAAGAAAAAAAAATTGAATTATTTAACTTAAAGGCCAAAATGCTACACGATACAGCGTTTACAGCTTTAGAAAGAGACCAAAACGCTAAGCGATGCAGCGTTTTGGGTCCTAAACGCTTCTTTATCTAGCATTTTGGTAGAATTTTTTTTCCCCCAAGCAGTGACCAGATATAGTAGCCAAAACAATAAAACATGAGACAGCAGCCAAAACAGCTACTGTCAAAAAACCAAAAACACAACAAAATAAAAATATAACACAAATTTAAAATCATCCACAACATCCAAATTCATTACTAATTAAAATGTAACATCCACGTGGTACTTGAAATTCATTACAAATTCAATAACTAAAAGTCTAACACAACAACTCCAAATAAAATAGAAAATAAATTAAATCTTCATTTCTTCCCATGCGGTGCTTGGAAATCCATTGCATTCTAGAATCGTGTGGACTTCCTTCTTCCTTTCTTCTTCTCCATATCTTTGTCGTGCATCACTTTTGGGAAATCAATAGTCGCCGGCCACCTAGCTTCCCCTTCTTTTGGTATTGGTTCAAAAATACCATTATAAACCAAAGCAACATTCGCCAACTTGTAACAATCCCCTATAAGCATTTCATAATCCATTTTCACATGTGCACAACAAGCTATCACGTGGGAGCACGGAATCCTATAACTTTGCCACTTGCCACAAGAACACATCGCCTCTTGGATCCGGACGGTATGACTATTACCTCCTTTTTGACCATCTCTCCTAGTGACGACTTGAAACAACCAAGTGTTTCGATCAAATAATTGCACGCTATGACCACTAGCACGAGTGATCACCCAATTCAACATCTTCGTAGCATATTTCGTGAACTTTTGACCTCTAGAAGATTGTGTTGCAATTTCAACACTTCTTTGGTCAAAGTACTCAATGGTCTTCATGAAGAGCATTGTAACCAACGAGGTAAGCGGGAGCTTTCTAGCATCTAAAATTGCATTGTTCCAACTCTCGGCATGGTTAGTGGTCATGATCCCATAACACTTCCCCTCATCATATGCTAAAGACCATTTCTTTAAATCTTTGTTCGAGAACCATTCTTCCGCCCTAGGCTCCGCCATCAAAAGCTGCTCCCACAACAAATCAAATTTTCTTGGCTGCACCTGAGAAGCTAAATGAACTACTCTATCTCTTAAACCCTTTTTGTGATGTGCAGAAGCGAAGTTGGCAGCAAGGTGCCTAACACAATACCTATGGTGGTTACGTGGCTCACACCATCCCGGCTACTGCATAGCTGCCATGATCCCAGCATGCCTGTCAGAAATGACACAAATCTCGTGCCTCATACCAACCACACTCCTCACCCTCTCCATAAACCATCCCCAACTAGAATTATTCTCAGCTTCAACTATTGCAAACGCCAACGGGAGAATGTGACTAAATCTATCTACAGCTGTAGCACTCAACAGAACACCAGGATAAGGTCCATACAGATGAGTACCATCTATCTGAATAACGGGTATACAGTGCACAAACCCGTCAATGCAAGGCTTGAAAGCCCAAAACAATCTCTTAAACGTAACCTCCTGTTACAAATATATGTTATAGCATGCATTAGTACGAAACACAAAATCCATGGTATTTTTAGAAATAGGTAACCAATTTTTCTAACAAATTAAGTGTTTCTAAACCCCAAAGGGGAATATTGAACCCTAAAGGTTAAAGTTTAAATCTTTCCGTAATCTGGCGTCCTGATTCTTAATAAATCGGGGGCCAGCCCCGATTTTTTAAGAATCAGGATATATTAGGGTTTAGGCTCTAGGGTTTAGGCCCTAAACCCTACAACCTAAACCCTAAGTCGTTGTAACATTTAAACATTTTTTAAACATATTTCAAACAAATTAAGTGTTTCCAAACCCCAAAGGGGAATATTGAACCCTAAAGGTTAAACGTTTAAATCTTTTCGTAATCCGGCGTCCTGATTCTTAAAAAATCGGGGGCCAGCCCCGATTTTTTAAGAATCAGGATATATTAGGGTTTAGGCTCCCTAAACCCTAAGTCGTTGTAACATTTAAAATTTTTTTAACCAATTTTTCTAACAAATTAAGTGTTTCTAAACCCCAAAGGAGAATATTGAACCCTAAAGGTTAAATGTTTAAATTAAGGCACTAGTACTGTAAAGTAGAGAATTACCTCTAAATCGTCAACATTCTCTCCAGACTAATGTTCTTTAAAGAACCAATCAACCTTCGTTCCAATGTTGAACGATTGCAATGCTTCCATCAAATTAGGAAGCTCTTCATAAGATCCATCCCAAGATCCATGTACTTCATCCATTACAAGCTTCTTGGAATTTCTAATCTTCTTTTTACCGGGGTTGTAACCAAAAGCATTATTCGCCGAAGCCATTAACACTTTTTCTTTGACACTTGGATCGGCTATAACTTGCTCTTTAATGACATCAACAATATCGGAAGAGCCCAAGTTAATTAAGGTGGTCTTGAGTAATGGCGGTGCTCATGCACGTGTGTGGACCCGAAGTCTCCATGATTTGAAAATATCCATGTGCCTTTCGCAACCTAGCATTTGAATCCACCCACAACCACTTTCTTTCAACTTACAAACCACATGCCAATTCAAACTATTCGATCTACTAACTATAAACTCTTGATGACTATGCATATGAACTTCTTTCACCGTATGAATCAACTCCTCTTTCGAAGCAAACATCATCCCCACCCTCAACTCCATAGCACTCGACACATCATCCATGTTCCTCAATACGGACTCACCAAAAAAAGAAATATTTAATGTCGACTCATCAATCCTCCCTCCACTCTCAAGCTCCAAACCCCTACTACTACTTGTTTGTCTCTCAATACAACGACTACTACTAGTTTCAACGATTCTTTCGCTACTTGCATCCAATTCACCAATTATATTTTTTTTCCAAATATAATTCAACAAAGAAATGAATTCCCTTTGAAACAACAACACAGAACATTAGCTCAACGTCATCATCATCATCAATCGGTACAATCCCGAACTTCATATCATCGGGATTTTTACATCGATAATACAATTTCAAATAATACTTGGTACTATCAACTCTCATTTTCAAAAACAATATAGCACATAAATTTTCATAATTCATACTAGAAATGAGCTTAACATGCTTGCTCACTGGCCTATCATACTTACAACCTTTAATTTGAATATGTAGAATGTTACCATCAATGTATATCCACGCCACTACCACATGTGATTGTGAGCCAGATCCCGAACCCGAAGCCATTTTTGAATTCCCTTGCACTTTAATTACGAATTAAGATGAATAATATGATAGCTAATTATATTCTTAGGGTTTCCCTTTTGAACTATTGTTTGAAGTGGGGTGGGTTTGTGGGCAGCAGTTGTTGTGTGTCTGATGTGTATGTAATAAAACAAAAAACGCTACATGATATAGCGTTTATATATGTAAAACGCTATATCGTGTAGCGTCTGGGTCTTAAAAACAACTAAAACGCTAGACGATATAGCGTTTCATATTGAAATTTAAGTATAAACGCTAGATGAATTAGTGTTTACCTTTTATCTGAGGTTATAAACGCTGCTTAATCTAGCGTTATGCTTGCTGAATTTTGAAAATAACAAACTAAACTTATTGAATAACCTGTTTAACATACAAAACATCCACAAATACTAAAATACCAAAGCATCCACAAACACTAAAATACAGAATTTAAAATACAGAAAAACACTAGAAAAATACATAATTTAAAAACACTAGAAAAATACATAATTTAAAAACACTAGAAAAATACAGAATTTATAAAAAAATCTAAAATATTAAAACATCCACAAACACTGATACTGAATTTAATTCAAAAATTAAATTACAGGAGATGTTTTACATCAACAAAAACTAATACAAAAATTGTGTCAAAAACTAAAACTACAGCAAACTATACTTCCACAATCCTGCTTCTGAAAATATCAACGTGGACATGGATAAGGTCGCAAATCCAATGAAGAAGGCCTGAAAATAAACATTTTAGACAGAAAAAATCAAAATAAACATCATTGATAAATGTATCTTTCGTATTAAAATATTTAATTAATTTAAGATACACTAGATATCATACATTTTAATTTATAATAATTCATGTTCACTTCTAATCTACTAAATGAAATAAGAAAACAGAGGCTTACCATCACTTCCTCACACACTTCTCCCCATCAGTCCCACATTTAGGTGGGTGACGCGCTCTCTTTGAATGCCGGGGAATGTACACCTGACCAGTATACCTATCAGGGATACCAGCATCACCCTGAAAATCAACAAACATGGTAAACCCGTGTTAGGCCAAACATAGAACACCATTTTTCTACAAAAATTAATGTTTCTATAACCATAAACCTGTGAAGACTGAGTAGACTGAGAAGAACCAATAGCAGTACCACCATCATTAGGCGGAGTGATACCAAAATCAAATGATGGAACTAATGATGTAAGATGTCGCTCAGTAGGCCGGTCAGGGCGCTGCAATGGTGGAGGCTGCTCAGAAGGAGGATCATCAGTACAAGGCGGTGGAGTAGGAGTCAAACCAAGATCAAATGAAGGAATAGCTGGCTCCCTAGATCTCTCAGGAATAACAATAGTAGAATCCTCCATAGGAGGCTCAATAACTGAATCATCAAGAGATCCCTCGATCAAATGAAGGAATAGAAGGATCCCTCGATCTCTCAAGAATAATAAAGGCAGACTGCGCATGACCTGATGCCTCTGCAACATCAACGGGATCAGTATCAACATGTCCAACAGCAGCAACTAAAGAATCATGATCATCTCCTAGATCAGTCGCCACGGGATCATATACACCCTGATCTGGAGGAACAATCTCATCAACTAAAGCCCCTACTCGACCTCGACCTCGACCTCATCCACCGCCACGACCTCGTCCACCACCACGTTTAGGCCGACGCCCAGGATCCTGCCTCCCCTCCCTCTCTCTAACTCTACGCTCATCCACCGGCAACTCGTCAAAACCGTATAAGTTGTAATCTTGAACAAGATTACGACCATGAATAGCTAACTAGGAAACCTCAGGAAGAACTTCCTGGGTACGATCAGCTATAGTCCTCAACAAACCACCCTGAAATTTAACAAACAAGGAAAACACGTGTTATGAAGACATAAATAGCCATTTTTTTGTTGAAAAAATTAGTGTTTCTAAACCCCAAATAGGAATATTGAACCCTAAAGGTTAAATGTTTAAATCTTTCCGTAATCTGGCGTCCTGATTCTTAAAAAATCAAGGGCCAGCTCCGATTTTTTTGATTTTTTAAGAATCATGATATATTAGGGTTTAGGCTCTAGGGTTTAGGGCCCTAAACCCTTAACAGTTGTACCATTTACATATTTTTTAACCATTTATCTAACAAACTTAGTGTTTCTAACCCTAAACTAAATGAAGGGACAAAAACACTTATAATGTGATGGTGGAACGCGCCCATACGAGAAATGAATCTGACTGTCCTCTGAAGATACCAGTCATAATAGTCTAGAACTGTAGCATCAGCAACAATATCCTCATCCTGGAATATATGATCCAAACGAGTGTTCCATATAGCAACAAATTGCCCTTCAGAGACATCTTGTGAAGCTCAACAGAGTACTCAGGATCAGCTGGAATAGACTATAACATCCCGAACTGTCTCGCTACTCACTCGGGAAGATGAGTCTCCACAATAAAAACACATATAATAGGCCCGTGATAACGCCAAACATCGCGACCAACCAAGCAATACTCGGGCAATCCATGTAGAATATCAGTGGAGTAGGGCTCCCATATGAAATGAGCAGCAGAAAGCCCATCTAGAATAGTACGTGTAACAGACAACGTACGCCTAGCCTTCTCCACAAATGAATGGCCAACAAGCCACCTACAATCAAAAAAATAACCAATCAATTCAATACCTTCATGGAAAGGGAATTTGTTGAACATTAAACACATAAACCAGAAATTGATGAACAGTAAATAGGAAGGAATAGTATATACCTAACTCCATGTGGACCCGGTTCCTGCCCATCCCAAATACGATCATCATATAAAGGAACAGTGGTACGAATGGGGCAAGAGTCGGCAGTCTCTCCCATGCCCATAACTGCAGCAACAGTAGACACCCAGCAACCTCCTCTGTGTCGGTCTTGCATCCCTTGCATAGCTCCCTGTACAAGAATGCAAGTACTGTAGCACCCCAAGCATACTCTCCACATGTATCCAAATCACGAACAAAATGAAGAAACATAGGATGAAGAGAACCTCTAGAATGATCAGTAAAAAGAATACCTCCAATAAGCCGCACTAAATAACATCGGGTGTAGTGCCTCAACTCCTCTACAGATGCACCGTCCGGTAACACATGTGGAGTAATAGAAGAGAAGAAGCTCAGCTGCAACCTAGAACCATTAAACCGATTTGGATCTGGCGCATGACCAAATATAGGCTGCACATGATCACTCCAACTCATACCCGGGCCGGGGCTGACATCAGAATTAAGAGCATTCCCATCAACGGGAAGGCCGAGGAGAACAGCAACATCCTGAAGGGTAATAGTGACCTCTCCCATAAATAAATGAAATGAATGGGTCTCAGGTCTCCACCTCTCAACCAGTGCAGATACAAGACTCCAGTCTAGCTGTAAAGATGAAACCCTAGCAACGCCATAAAAACCAATAGACTACAACAGAGGGAACATACGAACATCTAGAGTAGGGAGATTAAAGTTATTAGGGTTACGGCGTCTACATTTCAAAGATCTCCACCGCCTAACCTCCAAATCTCTCTAGACCGATGTGTCACCTGAAGATGTAGAAGACTCGGATCAATAGGTCCCGGGTTCATAGCCTGAAAACAAGAGACAGTTTGTCAGTAATAGCAAAATCATAACAGTAAATAAATCACATGTCAAAATCACTATAGATAATTTGCACCATCGCCTATCTTTTGGCGCAGCTAATAATGATTTTTCTTGCATAAGATCACAATGTTCACTAATATTTAACAGAAGCTTTAAATCTACACAAAACATGAACATGTAAATGTTTCAAAAACATGGTTCATTACTAAAGGGTTGTGAAATTTGAAAATTGTTTGAATTAAAATTAGTTTAAATGGGTTTATATCTATAATATAAATTTTAGTTGGTCATTTGAAGTCATTAGTTTTGATTAGCTCGTCATTAGTAGCGTCGTTGTGGTGTTCGTTTTTTCGAAATAAATGAATACATCTGATAACTGTCGAGATAGGATAATCATGTCAAAGTGTTCTGTTATATAATCCTGGTATTGAATCATATAACAGTAAAGCACCTGCATTAACATTAAAATGCTAGATAAGACTGCAAAATTTTTTGGCAGGGCAAAAAATGGCCTTGGTGAGGTGCAAACAAGAATCCAAATACTGTAGTTACGAATTTCAAGGCCGGCTACTAAGCCTTTACTGGACATAACTGAAGTACTTGGTAGTTAAAGTTGGTAATCTAGCAACAAAGAAAGGCAGGGTTCTTCAATGGATCAAAGAATGGTGATTGAATGGAACAGCCTGGAATACAAAGAAACTGACCCTAGCTATAATAGTATCTTGCATAGGAATAGACCAAATGTCTCATTAACACATAATATATTTATCTTAGACTCGACTAGAGTCTGGAGTACTGGGTATAAGCAGGGAGAATTGAAGTTGCACTAAGCTGCTACCTACTACACAGCGTCGATTAACAGTTTAAGGAGCCATGTCTTTAATCAAGAACTACTTTAAAGATTAGGTACTAGAGAATATGGGGAATTATCCATGGCAAGTTTAAAGATTAGGTGAATTGATGATAACATGGGGAAATTTTAACACATCAATAGACACGTATACACTACTGGGTATAAGGAGGGAGAAATGAAGTTGCACTAGGCCCCTAGCTACTACACAGCATCGATTAACAGTCCTAAGAACTGGTTAATCCTTGCAGATAGTCGTGGTGTCTATACTGTATTACTCAGAACATATTATCATTTATGAAAACTAAACATTTAACACCAAGTAAGAACATATAATTTGAAAGCAACAATTTACTACTTAAAAACACATATTATCAAACAGATAGACATGAACTATCCCGTAGACGCATTTGATCAAACACATGGCGTGCTAAAGCATTATACAGAAAATGAACAATTTACTTATTACAAACAGTATAACTTACATTGAAATCCATGTAGCAGTAGCGTTATGTTGATTACACAGCAACAAATCGACTCAACAGCAACAGAAAAGCATTTCAATTATGTGGGGAAGTAGCGTTATGTTTAGGATTTGTATTTTGATAGTAAACGTTATTCTATGTAACGGTATACTATGTAACGTTTATAAGTTAAACGCTGAACGATACAGCGTTTTCATATTATATATATTTTTAAAAAAATCGTTAAGGTAAAACGATGTATTAAGTAGCGTTTTCGGTTTAAAATATTAAATGCTACACGAAATAGCGTTTAAAAGTGCTATCCGGGTTCAACTTTTTATTCTGTGCCATTTGGGGCATTTTAACTTTAAAAAGTGCATTTGGGGCCTTTTTTCAATTCAGGGTCAGACCGAGTTTTGACCGAGCAGGGTTTAACCGGGCTTTGACGAATCTGGCATGACCAAATTTTCGAGTTCAGCCTTTTTGTGCATATCTAACAATATAGCATGACCATTCAGCAGCCTCCGAAGACAATAAATCGTTTAGCAGCATAATAGAAAATTAACATTATAGCATGACAATTCAGCATTCTACAAAGAATTGATCACTTCCTTTTTTATATATATTTATAGAAGGAAAAATGTATACTTGTTTTATTTCTTTGTCAATTATATATTTTAATAGTTTTCCATGTTCAATCATCAGGGTTATATTGAACTTTCCGTAAAAGTAGTGTAAAATGTCATAAAATTATTTGGAAAACAAAGTGTAAGAAAATTATTTATTTTTTTGATACTTATATGTGTTTTTGTAACTATTTTTTTCTTTTTTTAAATTTTACTTTCGGTGCGTAGCACGGGTAAAATGCTAGTACTTTATTAAATAGACTTACCCATGATATTTTTGGAAAAAAAGATATTTTCGATCTACGATATTTTTGAAAAAGTGAGATATTTTAGTTACTCGTGATATTTTTTTGGAAAATTAGAGCAAATTTTTAGCTTGAAAAAATTGAAAACGTAACTTGTTTTAGTTGAAAAAGGTAATGGGTGTTTTAACTAAAAAAGGTAACTGATTAGTTACTAATAATAATATTATTATTAATAAAGGATAGAAACCGAAAACCGTTGAACCAAAACTTTCAATATTTCGTTTATTATCTTTAATAATACTAGCCTATAACCCGTGCGACGCACGGCTTCTTATAATATTAATTATTTTTATTTTAATATTTTATTAGATAGATTTGTTAAAGAAATTAGTACATCAGATAATATGTTTTTAGATAAATATAATCATTAAAATAAGTTTTAAAAACAAAAGTACATGATAAATTTGTTTTGAAAAATATATAACCGGCTTAAGAATATTTATGTTTTAGTTGGAATAGTTACATTTTAGTTAGATTAATTTTAATTTTATTATAATTTATGAATTTTAAAAATAATTAAGTAACTAAAACATGTTAAAGATAATAGGCCCGTTACCCTTAGAAGTATGTTTTGTAAATCGAAATTTTTACGGAAAAGAAGCAACATATTTTTATTATGTTATGTATTTTTAATAATTAGGCATGTAATTAATGCAACTAATTTATATATCTATATATATATATATATCAAGCAAAAACTCGGCTGTGTGACGTGGCACTTCCCTGTGTCTGCACGCCAATTGGCCTATAAGTAGCCAATCAATTAACAACGGTTCAAAGTTACAGAGTAGTATTGAAAAAGGTACTCTTTTGCCTTATTTTTTGTAATTATTTCATTTCATTTGCTGTAATTATTTCATTTCATTTGTTGTTGTGGGTTCTTGGTCATTCTAAGATAATGAATGTACGTAGATGTGTTTGATGAATTGTTTTCATATGATGGTTGAAGTTTTTTCCCATGATATTCTTATATAAATTAATAATGAATTTATTATTTCTGTAGGGATAAGAATTTTATGTTGATGATCTTCATGTGTGGAATTTGGGTAGAAAACTGGCTTATGCCTATATAAATTGATGCTTTTATGTAGGATAGGTGTTTTATGTTGATAATCTTCGTGTGAGGAGTTTGGTACCAGTGGGTTCAATTCGATTATGCATTCTTTTATTTGACAGTATATGCTACTTTGATGTGTTCATTTGGAGATTTGTGCTTTGGTTTCAAATCAATACATTATCAATAAACTATATAAAGTATAAAGTAAAAACTCAGTTGTCTGTTCATAATTTTCGTTTGAGGGGTTTGCAAGGCAGCTAAATGCTTATTGTGAACATGTGCAGCTATGGCATATAGTTTTCTTTCTAACTTGAAGAGCGATGAGGAAGACTGGGTGATAAGAGTGCGCGTTTGCAGGATGTGGGAGTCTATCAGTACAAGGACAATAGTTTGATAAGCATGGATATGATACTTATCGATGAAAAGGTGTGCACTTTTTCACTCCACAACTTTCGTGTCTATACTTTTGCATTGAGTTTGTGTCCATTTGTGATGGTCCAGGAGAACCTTATGCATGCTGCTGTACGAAAACATTTGGTGCCTCGATTCAAGCACCGTTGACCGAGGGCCTGATCTATGAACTCAAAAATGTCAAGGTTGGAAAAAATATTTACCCATACAGACCTCTTGCAAGCAATCTGAGGCTGTTTTTCTTGGCAACAATGAATGTTACGGTACTATGTGACGATGTTGTGTGCATTCCAAGGTATGGTTTCCTGTTTGTGAATCAGACCGCCCTCATAGCCCTTGCCGATGATGTGACTACTCTCTCAGGTATTTTCCTAAAACTTGATGCAATATATGGTAAAATTGTGCAGGGTTGAAATAAAACCGGTACTGACGTTCCATTTCTGTAGACATTGTGGGTTGCTTCTGCGGTTTTGGTGAAGTTGAGGTTGTTGGGGAAGGCTACTGGAAAAGGGATATCAGAATTTTCACATATTAGTGAGTGTGCTGAATTTATCTAATATATAGATTGGCTTCCTTGATTCATATTTTGCTTTACTTAAGACCTTGTTGTACCGTAATTTTATTCTGCACCTAATTTCTTGCTCAGTCTTAGCCTTAGTTTATTCCCATTATATTTCCACATTTATTACATGACTGATTAGAAATTATGGAAATTATCTTTTCAATTTTTTGACTTACTTAGGGAATACTAAATACATATGGAAAATACTAGCATATGGAAAATATAGAAAATGTATGATGAATTTAATTTAAATACTAGAATTTTTATGCCACATGATGATGCATAGGTTCCTTACATTGTTTGTTCTTTTTTCTTGCTTAATAAAATTGATGAATTTTTTGTCACTTGAAGGGTTTCCTGGTCAATGTTAATGCTGTAATACAATAAGTCTCTGCAATTAAGTTCAATCTACTTTGACATGCTATTTTGTTGTAGACTCTAATTAGTCATTGTAGTGTATCTAAAACAATCTTTCCTTATACTGATAGAAAATTTGGGAGTATTAACTTCCGTTCTTTATTTCACAAGTATTCTTAATAATATTTTATCACCTAATTATATGGAAAATACTAGCATCTGGAAAATATGGAAAACGTATAATGAATTTAATTTAAATACTAGAATTTTTATGCTATATGATGATGCATAGGTTTCTTACATTGTTTGTTCTTTTTTCTTGCTTAATAAAATTCTTTAGTATTGAGCACTACTTATAGTGATGTCTCCCAGAAATAATTTTTATGCCACATGATGGTGCATAGGTTCCTAACATTGTTTGTTCTTTTTTCTTACTTAATAAAATTCTTTAGTTTTGAGCACTACTTATAGTGATACTTATAGTGAAGTCTCCCAGTAGGTTTTCGACGCCCAACTCTTAACCATGATGTCATTCTATTAATTCTTGTGACCATATTCATCCATTTCTAGGATAGAATGTAGAATGCACTAATGCTCGATCTGCTTAAGCATTATTGATTATTTTTATTTTTCACTATGTTATATAAATTTTTCAATGGACAAAGAAACTATGTTATTGCTTGGCAGGCAACTGCTTTCTAAGCCATCACGTAATTCATACATTAAACCTTTTGCACCATGTTGCTGTGATTCTGAACCCTATGACATAGATAGAGAAAGATGCTAACTGTTCAATTGTTGCTTATTTATTATTTATTTTTTTTACTAATACATCTCATCCTTTTATTCTTACAAGATTTTGTTTACTGCTAAGTTTAAACAAACAAGTTTTTTTTTTGTTCATGTCTTACACTATCTCCACACTTGATTCCTTACTCAGCCTTAGTTTGTTCGCATTTATTAAAAAACTATTACGAATAAATTGTACTGACTTGCTCTTGCATTTGTTTCATCACATAACTGATTAGTAAGTATGGAAATTATATGCTCAATTTTCAAACTTGGTTGGTCCTTTACTACACATTAATTTCCATTAAACCTGGCACTACCTTAGCTGAAGCTTATTTGTGATGATATGCTGTTTGAACTTGCTTCTGCATTAACTCCGTAACCAGCACAGTTACTCTGGGGAAACTGGGTGAACTGTTTGACCCTACGCTATACACACAGGATGGTGGCCCCTATGTTATTGTGGTCTCTTCTGTTACTGTGAAGACCTATCAAGGTATAAACTCCGGTTCAAATTAGCATAAATAAATAATAAACTCTCCAAAAAAGGGATTTAAAGAATGTGAGCATGTTTCACTGTTTATTAACAAGAGATATCTCTTTTTTTTAAATGTCTGATATTTTATAATATAATGATCTCTTCGTACGATTTAATTTTTTACATAGAGTTAGCCACGTAGACTAAGAGAAAACATAAAATAGTGAAAAAAGTAAAACAAAAAAAAAGTGAGAAAAGTGGTGAGATCAATTCATATTTAATTTATAAAATGAGTACAGTGAAGAAAAATAGTGGATATAGTTTATTTTAATATCAATTTTTCTGTGGTGTAATGAACACAGTTAAGTGTCAAAATTTTGATTTATTTTCTCTAGATGGACCGCCTTACATGCACAAAAACCTCCATCAATAAAAATCATACAACCAATTAAATAATCATTGTTTGTGCATATGAACACACTCGACAAATCCTTTTTATATTATAAAACTATATAACTTTTCGATATTATTGAAAAGTGAATAATTACGAGGGACATTCAAGAAAAAGAAAGTATAAACAAATGAATTGAACATCTTTTTATATTATAAAACTTTATAACTTTTGGATATTATTGAAAAGTGAATAATTAAGAAAGACATACAAGCAAAGGACAGTATAAAGAAATAAATAGAACAGAAGAGTATAAAAATCACTATTTTTCCATCTCTTGTATATTGTACTTTAATTGAAAGGACACGCTTTTTAGAATAAAATATCGAATAAGGAACGAATATAAGAAGTATTGTTTTAGATAAAAATTTCTTGTATATTGTACTTTAATTTAAAGAACACACTTTTAGAATAAAATATTGAATAAGGAACTAGTATAAAGAGTATCGTTGAAGATAAAATTTAAGGAAAATGAATGAGTTCAGGTTGTGCTGTTGATTTCAATATGCTAAACTGGTCCCGAATATCAGAATCTCTTGGAACAGCAATTATATTCACAACCCTCATAACATATAAAATTTCATTTAACGGCATTATTAGCAAAGCATAAGGAAACATAACACTGTTATTTACACTTCTCATTGTATTAGAGGGTCAGGAGGACAAGTATACGAAATCCTTTATTCCGGTCAAGCTCCTTTGTGGTCATCCAATATACAGCAAGTATATTCACAACCCTCATAACATATAAAATTTCATTTAACGGCATTATTAGCAAAGCATATGGAAACATAACACTGTTATTTACACTTCTCATTGTATTAAAGGGTCAGGAGGACAAGTATACAAAATCCTTTATTCCGGTCAAGTTCCTTTGTGGTCATCCAATATATATACCTTTTACTTTATATATTAGATTTAAGTTTGTGTATAAATATTCGGATTCCCCCGCCCTTCCCTGCATCTTTAATTTTGTTCCATAGCAGCAAGCAGCGATGGTTTAAACCTGTTGATGGAAAAAAAGAAACATCATATCAGCAGAAGCCAAGTCAGTGATCCATGTAGCTGCGAAATTTGGTTGTTGTCGTGAGTAAATAGGTACTGAAAAGTATAAACTTCTAGCAACCAAGAAGAAACACAACTGGCTATGCCTTTTTTTTTTCTTGATAATTTATTAGTAAAATTTGTAAAGACATTTATGTCAAAAAATTTAAAAAAATAAAAATAAAAAAATTGGCAACAGCCCTAATGAAAACTTAAACAAACAAAGCCTATCATGTTTTGCAACACCTAGCCGTGAATCAAAATAAAGCATTGTAATATAAACTATCATCTATGCATGGAGAGACAAAAAAAAAACGCATACAATCTCAGGTATCATATTTGGAATATGAACGTCGAGGGAGATTTTATAGCATTATAGTCCGATGGATGCCACCTTTCTCTTGGTAACAAGAGGTTGAGGATTCAGTACAGCTGTGCAGGCATGGTGGTGTGAGTACTTATATTTTTGGAATTGACCCAGAAAAAAAAAAAAGAGAAACTCTGAGGGAGAATATTGGTGAGGACATAAAACTCAAAAGTACATCTCAACTTTCTGAAATCCATAAAAAAACCACATGACAACATTATTCTTACATGATGATTCGGCAATGTGGATTTTCCATTGAACTAATATTTTTTTATTATTTTTTTAATGAGAACTACTTTTCACTTTTAAGCCCATGCTTCAAGTTTGGGGAGGGATTATGCAACATCTTTTATGACATTATCTAATACAAATCCAAGGAGACTGACTATATCACAACCAGTTTTTGTTATTGTGGCTACAGCAGGACCTCCCACATTTTTGTAACTGTAAAGGGTGCCAATAATGTTTGAAAGCGCTAGCATGCTGTCAGTTATTGGTATATAAGGTATAATAACCTGAGATATATAAGCACTCAAGAGCACCTTACCTTAAGAAAAAATCGCACTCTGCCGCTGCATATTTCATGAAATTTGTTCTCCTACCCTGGCACATAATTCGTTCCGTCACAAATCCTGCAACAAAATGATCTCATTAAAATACTCCCCACTTCATTAAAATAGTATTTCATCTTGTCTCGAATCGGATTTCAGAGATCCGTAATTCACAATTGATTAGAAAAATATAACTTCTGAAATAACAAATATAGGCATAAGCAATCATTAACAATATTAGGTAATGCTGCTGTATATTATATAATTCACGGTAAATATGAAGCTCCGGGATTTTTACAGAAAATAAAGGAAAAAATTTAAAATTAACCAACTTTGGAATGGAAAGAAGACTAAATCCATCAAACCACTACGAAACAAAAATCCTCAAGCATGAAAAACAATCAGATTGCAGCTTGACCTATAGTGCACCTATCAATTAACCCACATATCTAGAGAAGCAGAATCATTAGTAGATTCCAAAGAACGATCATCCTGAAAGTAGGCAATAGTAAAATACTGTGTATATATTAGATTCGTCACTCCTACGTTTTCCCAAAAAACCATCTCTACACACTGTACGCGGCATTTTTTGTCAATCACCATGTAGCAACATGCAGTCAGTTTTATAGTTAATTCAACAGGCGTGTTGTCGGATCCAAAATGAGCAAGGTCCGAAGGTGTAGGGGAACACTCACATCAAGTAAACAACTCTATATTGGAAAATATGGCACTAAGAATCCAACAAGCTTCTCAAAACAGCCGGGAATATGAACAATAGTCTGGTTCTCACAAGAAAAGATGCTCCTATCACTTCTTTCTGATTTCTGGGAGTCCTAACTGCTGTGATGCTTGAATGGCTCCAAATCAATACTAGCATGTAACCAGATTTAACGGGAAAAGGCGGGAAGGAATACATATACAAGTCATATCTACATATAGGAATTTTTTTTTTCTTTCCCTAATTAATTAGGATGTAAAGTATAACCCATGAGCATGAAATGTCAAATAAACTTTTAAAAAAGGACTCCACCACTTCGTTTTACCAACATTTCTGCTAAAATTGTGTAAATCAAAATAACCTAGAAGTCTAGAACCAAGTAAAGACATCTCATAGAAGTAATAAAAGATAGGTTCGCATTGCTGGCGCTGAAAGTAACTTAGAGGACCTTCCCTTTGACACAACCACAACAATAAAAAGAGTGGCAGCGACTGGTGCTTCTTAGGTATTTGTTACATCTTATCCAGGGAATGATCAGAAGTTCAATTTTGTCTGCATCATATTCATGTCTTTATTGAGCTACATTAACACATAAAAAGCTCTTATCTTTATCGGATGTAGAGAAGAGAATTAGAATCTTTAATGAAAATGGGGTTAACACCTATTATTAGTCAAAATAGTAAGAAGATAAATGTGAATATGTCTCTGGATAGAGAACTGGAGATGATAAATAATTGTCACCTCATCTACCTACTAGGTTGGGATATAATGCTTTATTCAGTAGATGGGTATCCCACTTGGTACTGAAGCTGAGCGGGTAAACAAGTAATCTCCAACACTAGTATGAAATGCAAAAGCAGCAGTAGCATGAGTCATATAAGCCCATAGTATAAATGCTAAAAGTTCAATCATCAAAATCGAGATGGCTTGCTCAAATGATTCCGAGATTTCGTTTGTAACTTCATGTATCGTCAAGAACTATAATTCAACATTCTTAAACAACTATACTGTACATGGCATACAGCACAGAAGAATCCGGAACAATAAGAGAAAATAATTAAGTCAATACCTGAAACAGATTCTGGAAGCAAAACTGATTTTTCACCTTAGCCGCAAACTGTTAAGGAAGTCTGAGAGCCTGAACCATAATTATACCATTTAGATATCAGACAGTTCAAAGACAATACAATTCATCAAAAAAAAAGACAAAGAAACAATGGAACAATATAATAGTCAACCTAATATCTTTAGCAATCACTGTTACTCCATCCTCAGCCCCGAGATGGCGTAGATCAACTTCCTCAAGACGACCATCACGGTATGCATGCTGTAACAAGCAATAATAATGAGCATACCAGGGAGTGACTACAATCTTAAAATAGAACATATTTTTAAAAAACATGTATATCTGCTAAAGAGATCTAACATGAAGAGTAACCCATAAGACTGCAAGAAATGGCATAGCTTATGCACATGTTTGAGACCTTGGAACAAATCTCTACACTTACGCTCCTATGAAAATACATCAAATGTCATAGCTTTTTACCAAGTCTGAAGAATTTATACAATATTAATATGATTTCACGTTCAAAGAACATGTAAACAACCCTTTCCTGTTTTAAAAAATCATGAGGCTGTCCAAGACGATGACGTCACAAAAACCGAAGCACAAAGCAAAGCAGAGAAAGTGAGGGGTTCAAGCAAGTGAGGCGATAAGAACCTTAGATAATTTTTAAATATATTTCCATATATTATAATCATAAAAAGTAAGTACTGCAAATCATAGATAAACATGAAAAGAAACCAAAACATAAGGGTAGTTCCCAGGTACCTACGATAACTAGGGACAAGGCCCGACTAAAACTCATCTTCACCCTCATCCAGATCATCTATCTGAACGTCATTACCCTCTCCTGTAGAACATACTCGAATATCTTCTTCTATATCATATCATACTAGTTTTTATTATACTCCTACATCTATAATATTGAATATTTTAATAATATACTCCTGCATATTAAAATCGATTAATATAAAAAGTAGATCTACATTTACCTCACTACTATATATATATATATATATATATATATAGAGAGAGAGAGAGAGAGAGAGAGAGAGAGAGAGAGAAAGAGAGTCTTATTCCACTAGAAACTCCCTATTAATGAAAACTAGAAAATGAAAAAAAAAATTGAATCGCGTCAAAATATAACACATGATATGCAAATTGATTGTTGGGAGATAGGAGAAAAATACAGTGAATTCGGACTTTAAAAAAAAACTTATCGGGAAAAATCAAATTAAAAACGGAGGGAAGCTGGGATACTTTGTGGGAGGGTGTATTTTAATTCTTTGTGGTGCTTATAGGGGGCCATCAGATTAGATTGATTTAAGTGCTTAGATTAGTTTCTAGTTTTCACAATAAGGATTATTTCTATTTGAACAAATGCCTATATATATATATATATATATATATATTGTTAACAATGACTATTATTTTGGTAGGAAAGGTCACACCTAAAAAATATTAAAAACATGTAAATATAGTTCACTGTAAAGATCATATACCAAAAGGGTGTTTCTTTAACTGGACACCTTAACACCAATCTCAGGCGCTCTTTCATGACTTCGGATCCTTTTGTATACTCAACAACCCAATTCACAGTCTTCTCACATTTAATGATGATATTATAAAGTTCTGACCATAAAACAAAAAAATAATGCTGGATATCCATGCTTAACAATCATACAATCCTCAAATTAGCAGATAATCAAATTTAAACACGTGTGACGGAGAAAATCAAATTCGTAAACCTAAAGGACACAAGCATCAATTTCTGCAACTTACGATTCTAAAAGATCAAATCGTAGCATGATTTTCAGAGTTCGATAACTAAATATAATAAAAGCAGACTAGAATAGAAACTCAAGGGATATTATTTCACTACATAGTTATATTACTTACCATAATTCATCAAGGTTGTCATGGCAGTAAGTCAAGTTGACGAAGGTCCAGCTGCGCACCTAGTCATATGACTAGTACTTCACTAGTAGACAAATTAATATTAATAGACTACTATATAATTCTATACATATATTTTAGATATTTGGTATCTCACGTCAAAAGTTCAACGTTCCAATCTATCTATACTATATTCTTAAAATCAAAACATCAAAAGTTTTGGTTGGTATGTATGGGCCAACTTATTTTAAAACCAATTTTAATGTGCTTAATTATTTTAAAAAACTATTCTAATTAAAACATAATTTACCTATTATAATTTATAAACATTTTTAAGACCTCTTATTTTAAAAAGCCTATTTTAACACCTGTAATATTAAAAACATATTTTAACGATATCACAAATCTATTATAATTAAAACACATCTAACCTTTCTAATTTAAACACGTCTTTAAGGTCTACTTATTATTAAAACCTTAATAGGTCTAATTATTTTAAAAAGATATTATAATTAAAACACATAAATATTTTAATTTATACGCATATTTAGAATTAGATAAAATGTAAATAAAAAAGTCATTAAAATAAAAATAATAAGATAAGAAATATTAAAATAACCCGTCTATCACGTGAGATATAAGCTAGTATATATTATTTACAAAATAGATTTATTAATTACAAACATCTAATTTTCTTCCTTTACATACATATATAAGTAACATTCCGTGAGAACCCCTTTGTATAGAGTTCAAAAAAGAAGCACTATATTTACATTCCAATGTTCCAGAAAACGCCACTTAGCAGGTCGTCTAGGTGGTGAGCCTACCTTCTAACGATTAATTGGCTAAGCAGAAATTAATCGGAATGATGTATTTAAATATTGTTCTTATATAAAATGTAATTTAAATATTAAAAAATATCAGTAAAAATATATATACTGTCGTTCTGTTATCAAATACAATAGAAAAATACAAATTTATTAGTTTCAGTTTCTATTAAGAAAAATGTATATTTATAATTTTACCCTTGATTTGATCATTTTTTTAGTTTTTGACCAATTAATCCCCCCCTAATTTTTAGCCACATAATCCCGCCTAAATCCAACTACTCTCGATTTTTCAATTTTTGCAAAAATCGTCTAATGACCGTTTTCACAAACAATAGGCGTTTGTGCCCCACCTAGGCCAATTTTTAACACTAATATATTCATGATACATATCTCCATCTCATTATTCATCAGATACAAGTACAAATTTCAATCAGCAAATCAAAAATGAAGTACAGTTATTTAAAGAATTAATTATGAGATTCTACATCAGAATCAAAGGTTTTCTCTTGAACTCTTATCTATATAAAAAGGTTCTCCGTGAAATAATGGCCTACATATATATATCTATAAGCTGACTATAATTATATAAACAGTACACGCATTAAACATACACACTTGTATATGCATATGCATATATATATTAGTTTTAAACAAGCCAAACACAAAGGCATGTATCAGATTATAATGAGTTGTGTTGTGATTAGTTAATCTTTTAGAAAATAAGATTTTTTCTTCATTTTATTCAATTTGGACGGGATTTTCACCAAGTTTTGACCGGGTTTTACATCAGTCAACAAGTCAACCGCCTAATAGCCCAAGTCGGCCAACTTTCCAACAATCAGTAAGTTGAGCTCTCGAATCAACCCTCTAAAAAAGCCTAGTCAAATAATTGCGACTAGTCAAGCACCGTGACAACAATGTACTTGACGCCTTGACAAAAGCCACTGCCTCAACCACAGATGTGTTTCTCTAAATCTACAGAAATATGATTTTGCAAAATTCTGAACATGTGACAAAATACAAAGTGGATTTAAATGTTCTATGCTAACAAATTTGAACTGTCACATAAAGGAATAGGGTCAGGAAAAACCAATATAAATACCTTTTACTGTTTCTACTGCAGTATGAAACTTTTGATTGCTGGACACAATTAAATCGCAATCAATTTTTTATAAGCTAATCAAAAAATAATATGATTTTTCACTAAGCACCATATCTTACAAAGGGTAAGAGGCAGTCATAAGAAAAAGTAGTACAGTAAAACACGTTTGCAGGTACCAAATTTACAAGAAAATGCAACTATTCTGGTCAACTTGACTATATGGATTTTAATAATAATTTGGAACAAAAAATAAAAAATAAACAGGTTGGCGGTACGAAAATTGAAGGCAACAAAAAAAGTGCAAGTAAGACAATAATTTAGAAATTATAACTTAGACTACTTGCCTTGTAAAAACAACTCGTTCCAAATGGGCAGGAACCCTCTCCGAAATCAAAATGCTTGCAGTCTATAGACCTGGAGAAGTAAAACATCACAAATTTAGTTAAAAGTGGAACACACAATGCATACAAAATGAGAAACCCTGAATAGCTGCAAAAATCATATATCCTGATTAAAGCAAGATTTGCTACAAAATTGTAAACAATAGCGTTTAACATCCTCTGACAGCAATTCTCTTAGTTAGGCGCCAAATTCTTGCATAATTGAAATGGATGTATGTTATTTATATTTTCTTTTTAGGGAGTGTTAACAGAATATTTTATTTTAACTCCTTCAGAAAGATGCCATGGGCTTCTGATAACACCCATATATTATTTTTTTCAAGTGAATTCGTTAAATTTGTTTCCAAATCTATAGTACTGTCGCTGCCAATCTAGCCTCTAATAATATACTATAGCAGTTCTAATCAAAGACGACAAAAGGGATTATAGCTGGACACATTATAACATTACGTTACTACAGGTTTATGAATATAACATCTGTTTGTGATTCAGAGGAAAAAATTATTAATGAAGGAGAAAATATACAAACCATTCAAGTATAATATACAAGGTGGAGAACTAGAACCCCCCAACCCAAAATTTTTAAAATAAAATGATACCAGACAACAGTGTAAATATAACTTTGGAATATTAGATAAAGCAACTCCGGCCAAAACCCTTGATAAAGGTCTAAAGAACTCCTTTACAAGAGCTAGCAAGTAAACAAAAATTCAATGTCAGAGTAGGTTGGGTTCTACAGATTGATTATATAAAGAATTATACATGTCCAAGTATAATTCAATACTTCTTCGAATCAGTACTAACTTCTAAGACCAGTACTGTTGGTAGATTTGTGGAATACCACTTGGTCACGTTATTCCATTACTTGGATTTTTCCTGGGACAAAGATCAAGTTAGTTACGGATAGAGCATCCTTTTATTTCTTTTAGGAGTCTGTGAATACAGAAGTACTGCAGTAATAAAGCAGTATACTAGTCATATGACAAGAACCAAAATTTATAGGTATAGAAAAAAAACCCAAAAAAGAACCTTGGGCTTCTTCTATCACTATATTCTGTTAGGATAAGGAATCTATAATAACTTGTATTCTCTTTTACTAGTATTGTTTTCTTATTAGAAGTTAATAACTGCTTTTTATAGATAAGAAGTAGCAACCTCAGTTATGTTGAATATATTATAGAAAAGGAATATCTTTCCACCAAATTTCCTAAATCTGTCCGACTCTTGATCTCTCAATAACTGTCTATCCTTGTATATCTAGTTTTCACTCTCTCTTCCTTTCCATTTTTGTGTCTCTAAATTCTGCCGATTCTCTACTCTATACCTCACAGCTTCTTCCACGAATTTCTCCTAACTGCTGAATGAAGATTCTGAAAATTTGCACCGAGTTAACCACCACAGATAAACCTAAAGTTCAGTATCTAACATGGAAAGGCCTTAGGCTTAAACTCCACAAATGGTTATACTGTGCAGAAGACCAACTTTAAATTGACTCATAGGATCCATTTTAATTTTCTATGTCAAATATGTTAATGGCTAATCAAGATTTTTTCTCTATATGTATCTGACTACCCTATATCTCTTTAACCGTCTATCCTTGTCTCTCTAGTTCTCATTCTCTCCATCTGTCCATTCTTGTCCCAAAATTCTGCTGATTCCCTGCTCTATACCTCACAGCGAGTTTCTCCCTGCTCAACAAAGATTCTGACAATTCAGCACCAGGTTGACCACGTCAGATACACCTCCAGTTGAATATCAAACAGGGACCGGCCTTAACCTCGACAAATGGTGAAACCCGTGTAGAAGACCGATTCCAAAGTGAGCATAATTTTAGGAACGATTTAATGTTTTCTATGTCAAATATGTTCGCGGCTAATCAAGATGCTGATATGAAATGTACTGTGGAATAGACCAGGTACGAGAAAATTCAAAACTGGCTCTTTCAAATACAAGAAAATATCAAGAATGACACTACACAGCCAATCTCCTTCAACAATATTGGATCTTTATTTTGAGCAAAGTAGACATGCTAAAGTACATTACTGTCATCTCCTTATAGTATTATTACATGCATCATACTAGCAACTTAAGCAAAAGAAATTGATACAAAAAATTATCTTTCTTTCAGACATTCCTCCAGCTGTATCGTGCAGAATGTTATAATGATCATAGCGCGACACCATGGTACTACTTACAAATAATAAAAGCCAACTATAGGATTATTGTTCCAGCAGTCAACTAAAGAAATAAGCAAAAGTTCTTAACCATACCTGAGTTTTGATTTGTAACTGTCTACAATTTCCTGCTTTTCCTCTTTTGTGGAATACCATATGACGCTGGGAATGACAAAGTACGAGAGTTTTCGACATATAGGGCAGGTTCTTAATGCAGAATTCACATCCATTCCAGAGATTGGAGAACTGCTGCGCCAGTTTCTGATACATGATACACAAAAAGGATGATCACATTCTGATAGTAAACCGAACTTACGTTCAGCTAAAGTAGGCTTTGAAAGAACACGTTCCAGGCACACGCAGCATTCTATTTCTTGACTACGCTTCAATGCCTCCAGGTGAATTTTCCTTTTTTGGCACAATTTTGCATGCTCCTCCCTCTCCTCCAATCTAGAAGGATGCAAACAATGTTTACCACAGGTGGGACATAAATCCCCATGAATATGGGGACATTTCTCTCCCCGTGGGCAGTTACCAGCAGCAGCAAATGAGCACATGACAAGTTCAGCCGGATTAGCAGTCCCAGACTCCCGGGTATAAATATCATCTAATGATTGAGGAAGCACAGATATTTCATTCCATGCTGGGTTAGTGGCAGGAAAAAAGGATCTGCTTGAAGCTAAAAGCTCCCTATTAGTATCTGCTACCGGAGTTCCACCACTTGCAGCATTTCTTGAAGAATTTGTTGCAGGAAAAGAACCAGAATACTGGAGAGTGACTGCTGACGAAGATGTGGCACAAGGCTGTGACTGAGAAACCTTGACATGCTCATATCTACAACGGCTTCCATAAGAACAAACTCCTTTTTGATAGAAAGTGCAGACCTGTCAATAAAGTACCAAGGAAGAAATGTGTGAAAGAATTTTTTTTAAAAAGAAAACTCGATGGTTCCAAGTAACAATACTATAGAGAATATACATTATTCGCAGGGTCCTTCCAATCATGTGAAAACTCACAATTTTCCCCTTTCAGACATGCTCCATGCGAATAGAACTTGCAAAGAACCCTGATGCAGAAAACATTTACATATGATCAAGAATAATTCGCAACCAAGTAACTCAACCAAATCAACAAAACACATGTAAAATTGCAACTAATACTTTAGAACAAATAACTCCATTCCTTGCACGTTTCTTACCAATTTAGATCTTAGTATCAACTTTAAGTTTTTACTTGCGCTCGTATACGATTCAATACGCCACGGACAATTAATTCATCAAAATCTTGATTTGAATATCAAGAAACACTATGAATACAAGATAAAATTCCACATTGACATACAAACTTAAAACCCTTATTCACCATTATTTTTTAAACCATTTATTCCCTTTCCCCTTCATTCTTCGAACCATTTTCACAACCAAAAAAA
Source organism: Anethum foeniculum (assembly GCA_003724115.2). NCBI lineage: Eukaryota > Viridiplantae > Streptophyta > Magnoliopsida > Apiales > Apiaceae > Anethum > Anethum foeniculum. The sequence goes on from PHNY01255563.1 coordinate 45,679, forward strand.
CCCATTTTGCATAACAATCATCCCCAAAAATCCCATACCCACAAATTTCTTGCTACAAAAACAAGAACAGTAACAAAACTTAAACAAAATCACAATAAAAGAACAATTAAAAGCCTATTTCATACACACAAAAAAGAGAACAATCATAAAATTAAAGGAAGTAACTTTAATTGACAACATGGGCAATCAAGAAACATAAACATACATACAAATACATACAAGATTAAAAAAGGGGTTGAAGAGCTGAATGATTAAAAGGGGTTACCTCTTGGACATGGTTTTTGGTTTTCACCTAAAATGGAGGCCTGTAAAAAAATGGGTACGAGGAGGATTAAAAGCAAATATACAACAAATAAGCAACCGGCGGTTCAAATGTCGTTGTGTGTCCGCCTGATGTCACTCCTTTTACTATTTTCTTCAAATAATACACTAAAATTAAAATTAAAATTAAATCTATTATCTATATAATAGAGCAACTAGGGGGTTAGGTGAGACAATTTATTCAATTTCAAATTACAGTTATGCCCTTCAAGCTGTAAAATTACATTTTAACCCTTATCCTATTTATTTCATATTTAATACTCATTAATAGCTAATCTTTATTAAATACATACTAATTATTTTGTAATTGATAGCCTATATATACACACACATA
>PHNY01255584.1:820-16280 GCA_003724115.2 Anethum foeniculum
CTTAAGCTAGTATTCTATTACAAAGAAATTATAGATAGTAAGTTATAATTACTAAAAGCAAGTATATACTACTGTTGTTTTTGTTTAATTAATCAGTGTTTATCTTATCGTTATCTTGTTTTTCAAGAAATTTATGAAGTCTTCTCTCTTGACTCCTAATAATAGTACAAAAATGAAAATGAAGTCAACACATATTACGAATTCAACATAAGTTAGCCTTAGAGTTTTCTATCTTTTCTTCTGGTTTATTTAAACATAAAATCTGCAGTCCAAGATACAACTTCCACGTGGGGAAACCTTTTAAAATTTCTTAAATATTAATGTAACAGGAAGTTGAAGTTTAAACTTCACCCGGCTTCATATCTGTACATGGAGTTTTGACTTGGCAGGGGCTATATAGCCTATAAGCCAATACCTTATTGCAAACGCTACTTACTTTTTAAAAAAAGATTTAATATATTTATAAAAAAGAATTGTATTTCAAATTAAATCAGTTTACAACTTTAGTACATTTTTCCTTTTTTTTACAATTTTACATTCATAATTCAAATCATATGATACAAATGACTTGGAGGTGCATGTTAGATTATCAATTTTTACTACTAGATTATACATTAACGGTACTGTACCAGTGAATACTCTGGCATTATTTCTTGGAGTGACATATATTTTAAAAGTTTTGTATAATTTAGATACAGATTTATGGAGTAGTGTTTTGACCTGGTATAGTGATATATTTTCTCATTTTAGGGCATGTTTGTCGAAAATAAGAAAGGAGTGTGAGTGCTTGTAACTAGAAAAAAAAAATAATTTTCATGCCACATACACGTTATGAATAAAGGATCTTTAACGACATGCTCTATTCGGAATTAAATAGAATGTAGCAATTCAAAAAATACTATCATGTCCTATATTTTCTATAATTGATGTGAATATAACAACTCATTTTAATCAAAATTTACCACATTTCATTTCTAAAAAAATATGTAATTTTATAAATTTAGCATTTTTCAATATCATTAGAACCAAATTTTATATTTAAATAATACTGTTATCCTCGAAAAGAAAGTACTATAAACTAATGGAAGCAGATTACCGAATCAAAGACAATATGTTCCAAGAAACATCTTACAACTTGCACATATATCACCTTCGATAACATGACAAGTAAGTATAACTAAACTAAATAGATAGGTAGGTGGATCCTATTTTTTCCCTGAATTGATTTTTTCCTATCATTATATTTTTATTAAAAAATGTTAAAACGCAAAATTGTTCCCTTCCACCTGATTTGTCATAATGTTATTGGCTATTTTTCGTAAATAGAACGAACATTAATATGAATATTATAAAAAAAATTAAATAAAAAAATTCACTTTGTCATTAGTGAACATTAAAAAATATCATAACATTTTGGTATTATTTTTGGACTAGCAGCCTTACTATTTTATCTTACACAATTTCATACATAAAAATGGTCCATCAACCAAAAGGTACATAATCATGACCACAAATATATATAAATATAAAAAGAGACCTTCTTAGAATGTTCACACTACCTCCAGATTTTCCTTAGACCTTAGCAGCTATCTCTTTCTCTGCAATTTCATTTCATGCACAAGCACCTAATATATGTCTTTCTTTCCTAGCGCTAGCAGTTACCTCTATGTCTTTGCTTTTTCCTCTGAAATAGTGTACTACTACAATAGTATATTGGTATAGTATAATATTCCGGTATATTTATTTATACCTTAGAGTTTAGTGATCACTCATTATTTCATCTTGTCAATAAAATCCAATAACTCATATTCATTTAATTCTTTATTTACTTCATTGTTTGTTCTGTTTCTGTCTCTTCTTTTTTTTCTCTTAAATCTCAACTATGGGCAACTGTTTTGCTGCTTCTTCAAAAGGTGATACTGCACTAAACTCCAGTTCTGGTAATTTCCTTGTCCATTTCTCTCTTTAGGCACCATTTATAATGCTTTTTCTGGGAATACACTGTTCTGTTTCACATAATTATGTGTATTTGGTCTGTGCTGTGTTTTTATTTGTACTAGGATTATATTTGTATTAGATCCATTTGTTTTGTTATAGATTTGTGTACTTATAATCAGAGTTTCTCTAGTAGTTGATCTTCATGCTATTTTTGATAGTTTGTTGTTATTGAATCATTGTTCTTGGGATGGTTGACTAACTGTAGTATTTCCTTAGGTAGCTAAGCTTTTGTACAACAACTTTTTGGGTTAATATCTATTCTTGGATAATTTACTTTTCTGCCCAAATTTAGACTATATTAGAAAGGAATCCAACTGAATATGGAAAAACATGACTATCTAATGTTTGCTGTTGATTCTGATCCTTTTGCAAGAATAGTTATATAATTTTAATTTTTAAGTACACAACATAATTTGCCAGCATATCTTGTTTTTGTTTTTTTGATTTTGAGTTCTCAGATTGGCGTGTGATGAACAGTTGTTCTCTTAAAGAGTTAGAAATACTATTTTTGGTTGCACTAGAGTTCGTAACTAGTAAATGGTTTAAATGTCTTTAACTTCAGACATGTTTCGTTATTAAAGTTATTTCTCTTTTATCTTCTGAAGGGTTACTTTTGCTAAATGAGAACTACGCTAAAAGTTCTGCCGGAAAATGTCACCTTAAATAGTGCGAGCTTTTTGGCTGCCTTGTAGTTTTTGTCTAAGCGAATAATAATTAGATTAGGCAACTATATGGATAGAAAGAGCAGATGTCTATGACAAAATGCCACATCTAAATTTTGCTTATTTTACTAACGGAGGTTTTTTCCTTCCATTTTCAGGGGCCTCAAAATCTAACAGCAAAACCAACACTTCTACGGTTACTTCTAGTACAACTAATACTTCTTCGAGCTGGAACAGCAGCATTGGAAGTCTACCAACTCCAAGATCTGAAAGTGAAATATTGTCGTCCTCTCAATTGAAAGCGTTTACCTTTAGCGAATTGAAAAATGCAACGAGAAACTTTCGTCCTGACAGTTTACTTGGTGAAGGGGGGTTTGGTTATGTTTTCAAAGGATGGATCGATGAACATACACTGACTGCTACAAAACCTGGGTCTGGAATGATTATTGCTGTTAAAAAGCTTAAGCCTGAGGGTTTTCAAGGCCATAAAGAGTGGTTGGTATGTTATCACTTCTTTACCATTGTAAAATAAAAATTGTTTAACTGCGATGACTGCTTGGAGACTAATAGAAAATTTTAAAAACTTTGCAGACCGAGGTGAATTATCTTGGACAACTACATCATCCAAATCTGGTTAAACTTATTGGATATTGTTTGGAGGGTGACAATCAACTTTTGGTGTATGAATTCATGCCCAAGGGGAGCCTAGAAAATCATCTATTTAGAAGTAAGTTAACCAATCAACTAAAAACTTCTCTAGCCTAGTTATTAAAATTTTAAAAAGAAAAGCAAATGATTTGATCTTAGAGAACTATAAACATACTTCTTCTTTCAATTTAGTTAAGTTTCCTCCATATCAATAATATTATTTACTATTATATAAGTGGAGTATGTTCACCCTATGAACTAAATTTTAAGGTTGAGATAGGTATTATCACAATTACCAAAATTTTGACTTACATTTTGTAACAGGAGGGCCTACACCACTCTCTTGGGAAATAAGAATTAAAGTGGCTATTGATGCTGCTAGAGGTCTCTCTTTTCTTCATAATGCTGAAGAGCAAGTCATATATCGTGATCTCAAGGCTGCTAATATTCTTCTAGACTCGGTATGTCAATTTAATACTGCAAATTTTGCTGCTTTAATTTAATTAATTCGAACGAATATTTCCATATCCGTTGTGGTTATTCTCTTCGATATTTTTTTATGATATTCACGTTGGGGTTATAATGACTTGCAGGAGTTTAATGCCAAACTATCTGATTTTGGTTTGGCTAAGGCAGGACCAACCGGTGATAGGACTCATGTGTCCACTCAAGTAATGGGTACTCAAGGCTATGCAGCTCCAGAGTACGTTGCTACAGGTATGTGACTTTAGAAGATCATATTTAAAAGTTAAATCTATTTTATTTGTCATTGCAGCCTTCAAACTATTGGGGTACAATTTATATATATCTATATTACATGTAACTATAAAAAGATATACAAAATATGTTTAATTTTTTAATCAATTTACAAATTTCTTAAGATCCACCTTATAAATTTTAGGTTTTATTTTAACAAAAATGATGAAGTTAGTGAGATATTCGGTTATTTAAAACAATTTGATTATTTTCAAAATTTGAGAACAAGTTCTACTTTATTCTGCAATTATCATATCAATCACATTATTCATGCACTTTTCGTGCATTTTATACAACAAATTATTTTGAATTAAGCATTGTGTTGACTCTTTTGTATGAACAGGTCGGTTAACAGTAAAAAGTGATATATATGGCTTCGGGGTAGTTCTTCTTGAACTATTAACTGGTCGTCGTGCTGTTGATAAGTCAAAGGTTGTTGTTGAGCAAAATCTTGTTGATTGGGCATTACCATATTTGGGTGACAAGAGGAAATTGTTTCGGATCATGGACACAAAGTTGGAAGGACAGTATCCTCAAAAAGCAGCTTTTGCTGCTGCTACCCTTGCTTTGAAATGTCTAAATGCTGACTTTAAATCCAGGCCAGAAATGTCAGAAGTTGTAGTGGCTCTGGAAGATCTCCAATTATCAAAATCTGCGGCCAAAAACCCTCCCTTAAAGAATAAGATTCGTAATTCACCTATGAGCCAACATCGTTCCCTCTAAATCTGACGCCCTCGAGATCCAACATTGCAGTCACGTCAATCTTTTTTTAGACGAGGGTGAATGACTGATAATATGGCAAGGTATTAACGAATAGCTCATTTAACATTGTTTGCAGACCTGGTGAATGTTGCATGTGGAAGTAGAGGTGTAAGCTAATGATTAAAGTTTCACATCTTGCTTCAATTCCATTTTTTTGTGTTTATAAGCTTTTGTATGGTCATTTTTTGGTATAGAAACTTACAATGTGCAGAGATATGTTCCAGTTGTCTTTGCTGAATGTAAGAATTAGATGTAGTATTTGCATATCAGTAAAGTATTGTGATTATGTGTGGAAACCATAGCAGTGAAACTTTTCTTAGACTTACCATTGTTACAGTATTATGTTTTGGAATACCATCCTCTTTCCCAGTTTTATGCTTTGCCTCTGTATCAGCTTATGGATGATACATGTAAGTGGCTTGGCTTAAATGTTCATTCAGTTGCCCTTTTAAAAAGGGTATCAGTTTAACCAAACTGTGCAGTTGAGGGAGATTAACGTCTAGTGGAGTCTAGCTTCCGCATGAACAAAAGTAATTATAGAGATGTATTCAACACCAATAATGTATGGCCCTTTCTAGGGCAACAAAATATCTTTGATTTAGCCGTTGGTATATTTGGCAGCTTAGCTCCCATAGTTGGGTAGTTAATGTCTATGCCACTGAAACTGGGGAACAATAATATTTTGTCTGCCCATGCATGTATCGAGATTGATTGTGTTATTGCTTCCTCGTTAGACAGTGAACTGGTTTCTGACCATTTTGGTTCATGCCCTGTTCTAATTCTTCCAGGAGTCGCACCACCTCTTTCATTGTTGGTCTTCGTTTTGGCTTTCTGTTAAGGCACTGGCATATGATTTTGGCAAATTTGTTTGCATCTTTCCTTGTTATGGACTGTCCCATTTTCTTGTCAATAATGCAATGCAGTTGTGGCTTACTGTTTAGAAATGGTTTACCCCATTCAACTAGATCCTCGAGCCCTCCAGAATATGACCTAGTGACTGCTACACGTCCAGACAGGATTTCAAGGAGTACTACTCCAAAGCTGTATACATCAGCTTTCATTGTCAGATGACCTGTAAGACAAAGATGGGGTTTACAATAAATCTTAGAACTTCAAAATTTGTTTACTGAATAATTATGTCTTGATGATACAGTGCTCAATAATTGTTCCTGATGATATCATAGGCTATCATTTACAGCGATAAGATTCTTGATATACCATCATATGTTGCTCGATGCAATATGGCCATCTGCCAAAAAGATTGTAACTTGTGCTGTATCACTACCTGTTCCTACGTACTCAGGGGCAAAATAGCCTTTAGTTCCGAGTACCCTGGAGGAGGTGTGACTCTTGTCATCTTGAGGCCCGAACTTAGCTAGTCCGAAATCTGAGATTTTTGGTGTATAGTCCTGAACATTTTGGTAATTATTTAAAATAGAAATATGTGCAGTAACTAAAGAACAGGTGCAACAAACCAAAGTAAGTTTATCGGAGTATTGAGGTTATAAATTACTGACATTGTCGAGAAGAATGTTAGAAGACTTCATATCGCGGTGAATGACTGGTGAGCTTGTTCCGTGCAGATACTCTAAACTTTTGGCAGAGCCAACTGCTATTTTAAGTCTTGTACTCCAGCTTAGCTCATTGTCTCTTCCTGCTTGTGCCAAATAACACTTCTTTACTGATTCCGATATTTGTGCCAAAATTGTTGTATTTTAGCTTGAGGCTTACCTTGGAGTAGAATTGCTTCTAAGCTTCCTTTTGGCATGTATTCGAACACTAAAATACTGTGATCATTCTCAAGACAGTATCCTATGATTTTAACCACATTTGGATGGTTCAACCTTTTTAGAAAACTTAGTTCAGTCTGCAACAAGAAGTATTAGTACAAGCACTGGTTTAATAGCTCAAAAAAGCATGGATATTATCAATTTGTCATACCATCCATTCTTCTCGGCCTTGAAGTCTTTCCTTTTTTAACCTCTTGACCGCAACAGGGTAACCGCCTTTTGGTTTTGCAGCAGTCATGGTGGAAAGATCTATCCAGCCCTTGAAAACATCACCGGAGCCACCTTCGCCTAGTAGGTTCTTCTTGCTGAATTTCTGCGTCGCAGCCTTTAGGGTGTTGTAAGTGAAGGAGGTAATTTTGTAGACATGGAGCTTGTTATCTACCAGGCTAACCTTCACGAAATCGTCAACACCATATTTCTCATCGTGTTTCACATTTCCTACATTAGCTTTGCAGCCATGAAATGTACCATTTAATTAGAATATTACATGTATGAAATGATACTAGTTGGTAACCCGTGCCAAGCACAAAGCCAAGATTAAAAATATTAAATTAGTATTTATAGAGAATTAAACCTCGTACCCGTGCGAAATACGAATCGAAATTAAAATATTAGTATTAAATTAAAATAATAATTGTAAAGAATTGAATCTGATGAGAATATATAATAAATAAATGCTGTTAAATTATGTAGTTAAAATAAATTGAACTTACGTGCAGTTACGAAATTCCACCTTATAGTTGTACTTCTGCACCTAGTAGTTGTTTTACTTGTTACAAAAATCTAACACGTTCGCTCGTTACTAATAGGATTCTTTTGTGAAACGAATTGTATAATTATCTTATAAACCAAACATCTTTATTATTTTAGATTATTAAATATTTTTTAATATGACTTGATAATTTTCTTTTTTCACTATAGTTTATATGATATTACTTAATTATTAAATACACTCGTTAAATCAATAATTTTCTGTTTAAAGTAAAATAATGTCAATAAAGTTATTTATTATTATTTCTTTATTGTTAAAAAATATTTCCAATTTAAAAGTAAATCAAGACTTGGGATGGACACTAACTAATAAAAAATAAAATTTACAGGGAATAGAAGTCAATTCGTGTTAGTAGTTGTGATTTACTAATATAAGATTTTAAAAATAATTATATAATTATTTAGCTGGTACCAAAATTTTAGAATACATAGCCCCAGTACTATATTAATTTTTTTTATATTATTGTTGTATTATTTTTTTTGCACTTATTAGCAGAGACTTAATAAAATTCAAGTACATTTATAACTAATGGGATGAACACTAATTAATAAAAATCAAAGAGGAATAGAAGTCTATTCGCGTAAGTAGCTAGCTGAATAATAATATAATTAAGAAAATAGATATTATATAATAATATAATTAAAAAAATAGATATTACATAATTATCTAGTACCAAAATTTGGTACTTTGGTACTTTAATACCGTGTTCCATTTAAACATGGTTTCGCTTATTAATAAAGAGTATAGATACAGTTATAAAATGAGAAAAGCCATACCTGCCTAGCAAACTAGGACCAAACTTGCCTCATGCATTCATGCAACCTCTAAAACTCATAGATGGCCATCATATTCTCTTTACTTTCGTGTCGGTACACGACACAAAAAATTTCGTAAATACACGACACGATACGACACCAAATATATACGAAATGAATCAATTACTAATAATTTAGTATGTTATGGAAATGAAGTGAAGATAACGATATTTATAAAAATAAAAATCTATATAGTATAATACCACAGATTTTTAATTTAGTGTATTCTTATTGAACTGATTCTTAAAGGGTATGTTTCAGAGTACTCAAAACACTACAGAATTTATTATGCTACGGCATGAAATTTTCTGTGTTGAGTAAAAAGTCATTGGATCTAATCGCACATAATAAGTCTATAACAACACACATAGTAAGTCTATAACAGTACACACAAACAGGGAAAAAAAGGGCATGACGCATAGTTGCATACCTTCTGTATTCAAAGGAAAGCTTACACTTCTCTTCGTCTTCTGGACTCCATGTTTAAAACCTACTTAACGATAGATTGGTTAACATAGAAATATAAAGTTTAAATTTAAACTTAACTCCAATCTTTGAAACTGAAATCAGACATCGAATTTTTACAACTTCCATTTCATAAAACTTTTAAATAAAATCCAGGAAGAATATATATCACAGAGAAATACTAACGTTTTCGAAACCGAGTAACATCTGGTGGGAGTCCAGGTTGGCTTAGAAAGTTCTTTCCCAGACAATTCCCCATGATATAAATTCTTGAAAATGTGGCCTGGAAACTGTGTTGATTGGATGAAATATCAGAATGAGTTAATAATGGACATGATTGTTATATTAGATAATATATTTGATGTGTACTAAGGAACTTGTCTGGTTTCTTGCGTGCTTCTTGTTTTGTCCATCGTATCTCAAGATTACTAAAATACTTTGCCATTCTAAGTAATAGCTGCCATTTTATGTCGTTTGGTAGTCACCTTAATTTGGAGCAAGACATGAGAGATTCATAACTTATAAAATAAAAATCGAAATAACTAATCATCGTCTAAATTTGATAGCATCAGAAAAAACAAAATACAAAATGTCAACAAATCAAAGTCATTAGGTCATCTGTTTAAATCAACTTGAGGAAGGCGTGCTAGCTAGTCAGTCCAATAGCTTCCTTCCCTTTTTAACAACTTCTTCTGCATATATAACTATCTTACTATATATAGCTTCGATTTCGGCTGCTTCAACATTTTCTTTAAGGGCAATTTCAATAATAGCTAGGCCTAGAAACTGATTGGTTTTTTGGATCATGTGATTTTAATCTGTTAATGTGTATATGAATGAAATTCTACTACATTTTTGTAGTACAATTTCGTTCTTATTGTTATTAACCGAAATGAGATGTCATTTAAGTTCTTGTTAGTTGGAAGTTGATAATCGAAAGTCTAGTGACAATGTTACTAGTAAGCTAGAAGTAAAAACTTATTAGCTCGCGAACTAAATCTAGTGGAAAGACCTCTGGACGCATGGTACCGTTTAACAAGTGTGGGCATACTAATCATAAGCATACATTCTAGTCATGGCTGCAACTAAAAGAAAATATGAATATTATATCTGCTTTGTTTTGATTAGCTATTCATGGTCATGGATAATACAGAAGCAGAGGTATGCAATATTGCATTTGTGTGTGCGTGTGTGTGTGTGTTCATTGCATATTTTTATTAAATAACTGTGTGATACTCAAAGTAATGAAATTTCATTGCGTTTAAGGATTTATGTTACAAGAGGTTCCTATGTTAATAGTTAATGTTTATGATACACTTGAGAAAAAAATTTGAAACTAACTGATTATTAACTTATGAAATCAGTGGCTCAATCATGGAGGTGATATAACTAACAGGAGATTTGCGGTAGGAGAACTGAAGATCAGTCCCAAAACTGTGAAAAATTTGAAGTTAAGATGGATTCTTTGTTGGAAATGACATATCTGCTACTCCAGCATTAGCTAATGGGGTAGTCTACTTCCCGTCATGGGACGGATATTTGTATGCCTAAATGCCTTTAATGGTGATCTTGTATGGAGACAACATCTTGGTCAACTAACCGGCTTGCCTGCAACAAGGGCTAATGTGAATGCCTTGGTTGTTAGAGCCACCCCTACTGTAGCTGGTGACCTATTAATTCTTGGAATCTATGGCCCTGCTGTTGTGATTGCGGTTAAGCGTTTAACAGGACAGCTCGTGCGGTCCACTACGCTTGATTCGCGTCCTCTGATCTTGATGACCTCGTCAGGAACTGTTCACATGAAGATAGTAGGTATTCATATACTATATATGAATTTGATAAGAAAATTTTTTATGTTAAAATTTAAAGGAATACAATGGACTAGTCCAGGACCAATCGTCTGAGTTTTATATTCTGCTAAATCATTACCCTGTACCTATTCGCTACTAATATAAAAGCTATTTTTACAGACATGATTAGTACTGCAATCAGGAAAGCATCCGAACAAAATAAAGTGCTGTACTATTAGAGGATATATCTAGACCTTAACACTGAAACCGCTTTTTACTGTACAAGATTACTAGTAACTGCACTATTGAAAGAGAGAATATGAGTAGTTGGGTGACATGATAGTATGATTCCCTTTGTCCTTTTTCTATAACTAGCAAGATGCAGTTCAAGATTCTCTCTTGAATGCCCATCAGATGACAAGAGATTAGAGGAATCTCAGTAAATTTGGGCCTATACCGTTGTTTCTTTGTGCAACACATCATGACATTCAGTTCAGTATTTTCTGAGGAAAAGGATAGCATTGAGATAGATCGCGATCACAGGTCAAAATCACGAAAGGAACTATCCCCCCAACTTTTAGGATAGCCAGTTAGATACCAGTATAGTGAAAGGTATAATTCTTTTAGAATTCGCATAATTTTCTACACCTTTCGCAACCTTACAATTTTCATTTTTTTTTTTTTATGTTGGAGTATTAACTGAAATCACCTCTACTTGCTAGAAGTCCCTCTTGAATTCTAAAAATAGGGGTAATAAATGTATACTGCGACCCTGCTTCCAGAGTTACTATTGGAATGCTGGCTATGTTTGATTTGTTCCTGCAAACCAACAGCCTAATTTCAACCTGCAAATTAATGTTGCACGTTTGGAGGAAGCATAGTGAGTCTACATGTTAAAACAGGCGCAACTATACACTTCCAGATAATTGTGGTCAATTGAGAAGCTTATCTGGAACAGCTATAAAGGGAAGAACCCCTTCCATTCACATGCGAGGGGACCTGTTTTCACTGCAATGGGAAACTTTAATACAGCTTCAGAAAAGGTGCAACAATGTAAACACGAATAAAACAATCAAATTGCAGCAGATGCTCCTAATAAAAGCATTAGACCAATGTAAATTCTAGTGTTCGTTATGAACTCCAGGTAGATCAGACAGTCAAAGCAACTTTAAGGCCTTCTTTGCGTGTGCAATTCCAAATAATCCTGACTGTCCAAATGGACCTAAACTGGACGCAGACTTTGGAAGGCACTAATGTTGCCGAAAGTATTTGCAGATGGTAGGATGAGGGATGTCGAGATAACTATTTGCTTTAGAGTAACTAGCAACTATCTCATAATAACTACACTAAAATGTCCTGTGACTTGTGAGCTATAATATTGCTAAGAATCTGAAACTTCTACAGCTGGCAGGACCAGTAAGCGAAGAGGGGCAGAGTGCAGAGGGATATGGGGAGCAGCTGCAGATAAAAAATAGGTGTTTACAGACATAGGGGACAACGATAAAATTCTGTTCAGAAAGCATCGTCAAACATGACTACAACAGTCAGGGGATGGTGGCTCTGGATGCTAATACTGTGGAATTATATGGACCACAACTAACCTAGAAATGAGACTTCACAAGGTCCAGTCTCATTTACAAATGGAGTTCTTGTTGCAGGAAATGTAGATTTTAACGGTCCTCTTTATGCTATGGATGCAAACACTGGGACTATACTATGGTCATGTAATACTGGTGCTATGATCTGCAGGGTTGCATCAGCTAGTTATGGATATTTAACTTTGAAATGGATGTACGTGAGTTGGTGTCGGATTGTTTCATCCATGGACTTGTGTCATCTCACTTTATGCTTTTTTTGTAGTTTAAAGTTGGAGGAAGAGCTGAACTAGTCACACTGAGAAGCATTTCATGCATTGTTTGCTCTAAGAGTTATATGAAATATAAATGTCCAACTATATAACCTCACCTGTTGGATTTATAGTATCTGCAAAATGAAAGAGTGCAAATGAATAGATGGAAGATGGTATGCACTGATTAAACCTCTCACCATTGGTTGTTCCCTCAATTTCCCTCAATGTAGTTATAAAATCGTACGCGCAGTACAAACATCCATCACTACACTGGGGGAAATTGAGGAACAAGCTGTGGAGAGTATAGTAGTCCCCTGCTCCTCCGTGGTACAATCTTGAAGAGTTGGAAGACTCTTAGAGAACATCTTTCAGCCAGTAGCATGCTTTTATAGTGACCACTTACCACTAAATCATATGTACTCAATATATTCTACTTGGAGGTGGGGTTAAAAGGGCGTGAGACGTAAATAGACTTTATTCTGATATATTCTGATCTTAACGAGTATGTAGACTGTTTCGGGGTTGTGTTCATGAACGTTCAATTTTTTGTCCGCCTATTGTTTTTTAAAATTTTTAATAAAAACCAATACGGTAGCTATAAGGAATAACATTTTCATTAACAAGTCATTTCGGACCATACATATTCGGGTTAATCAAGTCATTTCGTATTATTTTATGGTTATCGTTCCACTAAACATCTCAGGCTTTAAGTTGTATTTCATTTCGTGTCAGGCATTTCCGAGATGAACCTGGTAATTATTCTGGACTATAACATAGCAAAAGATTCATTCTAACTTATATTCCACATCTAAAATGTAGCTTACGACTTAAAGTTGAAAAGTGTGTGATATGTATATTGTAACTTATAAGTCATTCGGGCGTTTGGATAATTTTACTTATAAATTACCTATAAGTTGTTTAAGTGTTTGGTATAATATAACTTATGAGTTAAAATTTTTTATAAAAAAATTCAAAATTTTAATATAATAAATTTAATACATGAATATAAAATTCAAAAAGACAAAATTTAAAAATTTAAATATTGAAATACAAATTACTAAAAACAAAAAAGTAAAAAAAAAAATACAACATTTGCGCAATATGAGCAGCAATCTCATCATATTTTGCAATCCACGTATTATACGTGTCATCCTCGGTGTCTTCATCCGTATTAAAATTTAAACATTTTTATATTTTAAATCTCATTCCATTCCATTCCATTCCGTTTTAATCACCCCAACCAAACACAACATAGACTTAATATAGGAAAAAAATAAAATAAATTTAATATAATAATCTGGATAAACCATACAAAAAGAAAGTTTATTTTTTTCAAAGAGGATACAAAACGTTATTTTGTTATTATGGTCTGATCAACATGATACAGGAGCTCAAAGAAATAACATTATATAAGAAAAATAAAAAAAAATGAAATGTAAAAAGCAAAAAGTACCCTCCTCCCACATTTTGCACTTTTTGCTTAATGGCATTTAAGTGATAATAAAGTCATTTTCATAGTTGCCAAACAGTCAAGCAACTTTGAGCTGAAATTTCATTTAAGTTAAAATTTGAGAGCATCCAAACATACACTATAACATAGCAAAAGATTCATTCTAACTTATATTCCACATCTGAAGTTGAGGACCAACCGTCTCAGGTTCTGTATTTCCTTTTGACCGAATTATTTAGAGTACGCCGTTACCTGTTCTCCACTGATAGATGTAGAGATTACAAAAGCTATTTCTAAGGCGTGTTTAATACTCAGGAATGCATCTGAGCAAACTAAAAAGTGCTGTATTATTACATGATAATCAGAGCCTAAATACTGAAACAGTTTTTACTGATTATAAGAATTAAGATCACACTATAAAAGAATGATTCCCTGTGTCCTTTTTCTATAACCAGTAAAATTCAATTCAAGGTTCTCTTTTGAAAGCTCATCAGATGACGAGGGAATAGAAAAAAGCAAAGAGAACAGGATTATATAATTGTGTTAAGGCAACTGAAAGAGAAAAGATTTTGCATCCTTATGCAATTAGACACAAACAGTTCTAAAATGCTATTGGTTTGAAAAGCATTGAGCAATCCTCCCAACTTTTAGGATGGCCAGAAATTATTCGTAAACTACTGGTTTATGTTTAACAGATAAAGAAATAGAGAAGCATAAACCAAGAATTTAAGAAGGCATAAGCATGAAGATGTGATAGATATTATCTGTTATTCAGTTTATATTATGTCTTCTGATATTATGCTTTCTATATGCTTGATTTATAAACCTATAACCAATATATATGCCTCGTATATTAAAAGGCCGATTCACTGGCAACAATCAACCCAAGAATTAATCTCAGCAACTGTTTTTAAGAGAAACTAATATAGTGGGAAGTATCATTCTTCTGAAATTTTGTTATTGGCATAGCTTTTAATTTTTTTACTTCATTTAAGCCGATATCTAAACAAAAAAATCTGTACTTCAGGAGTATGAATAAGTCCTGCGAAGATAACATTCTCATACTCACCAAATCCTACTTTCTAGTAGGATATATTGAATTTATTTGGGTTGGTTTACCGACACTACCTAGAGTTCACCAGCGGTTTAACCAGTTCCCTGAGGAATTTGGTTTTTCAGATTTATAACGAAGTTGCAGGGGCATTGCAGCAGCCGATGAAGGATAGAGGCTGAAAGTGAATGCAAAATTGCACATTCCTGAATTTCGGAAAACATCAGTTAGAGTGTACAGGAAGTATAATGAAAAAGCGTACAGATTGAGAGGTTAGTTCTCACTTCTCAACAAAAGAGTGTTTGTGTGATAGATGAAGCCTTCATGCAGAGAAACTATGGCATAAACACTGCAGTTCGTAAAAATATGATTGTAAACCAAAAAGTAGGAAAGGAGCTTCTCAAGTTGCAGGTCTTGTATAAACACTGCAGTTAAAATGAACCAATAACATTGGCAAAACTATGCAACTTAGATTGCCAAGAAATGCATTTCCCAACAGCATTTTTGTTTCTAAGATCGAATGTTTTCAAAAGAACTTAAACACTAGTCGTCGTCGCCATCATCATCGTCATAATTTGTAGATTATGTAAATTCTAAAAATTGTATGAGGGGGCTGGAGCACACCCCCAGCATATTGTAATTTTTTTTTTTT
>PHNY01255596.1:15789-26866 GCA_003724115.2 Anethum foeniculum
CACATTGATATCAGGTATCATTTTATTGGAGAGCATGTCACAAATGGTATTTTCGAATTACATTTTGTGCCCACAGAAGAACAGATTGCAGACATCTTCACTAAACCACTTGATGAATCCACTTTCTCTAAGTTGGTTGGTGAACATGGGATGTTAAATCTTTCTAGTTAATCAACTAGAAGTCAATAACTATAATCCGTCCCTAATGAATTCAAGAGTTGATCAATTTCAATATTTTTAGGACTCTTAAATTCATTTATCAATATTTAATTCTCGTAAGTCAAATATTTATATGCTTGTGTTTAACTGATAGATATTTAAGCATCTAAATATTCTCATTTTATTTGAAAATAATTTAATTATAGAATTTAAACATTTTTGGTTAAATCTTAAAAATTAATTTATGAATAAAATAATTAGAAGCATAATTTATTTCATTAAAATTATAATATTATCAATTAATGATAATTATTGTGATTTTATGAATAAAATTGTGATTATATGATTTTAGTGGATTTATAAATCATTTAATATTTAAAGAATTCACTAAAATTAAAGACTGTGGCATAAATAATGTGAACAACTTATTAGCTTATATCAATTAATGATATACTATCAAAAAATTGGAAAATATTATTTATGATATGTTATTTCTCATTTAAAATTAATTTTGAATTAAAGTGGAACTTAATTTCATTTTATTTCAAAATAATTCGAATTGAGAAGTACACTCTACAGCACTTAAATTTATGTTAAGTAAAATCATCTCTAGGCGCAACCTTGTTATTGGTGGCGCCATGAGTGTTTATTACTTAAAAAAAATATTTTTAAGTGGTCCTTGTTCCCCTAGGTAGCGCAACATGGTAAGGAATAGTGGCGCCACAGTCAAAACACTTGGAAAAATTTCTAAGTGCTAATATACTGTAAGCGCAATTACCCCTTCTACTTTGTTCCCTGGAGGCGCAACATCTTTACTTAGAGAATTCTAAGTAGAGAAGCTGTACTCTAGGCGCAACCTACTACAGGGTGCTCCTAGGAGGCGCATCCACAGGTCAATTGACATCTTTGCCCTCCCAGGCCTCACTATAGGCGCAACCAGCCCACAATTGTTCACTGTAGGCGCAACAAGTGACTTAATCATTTGTTTTTGTATAGAAGGCGTATCTTTGATATTACTTATTCATTTCAGCAGCCATACCTATACATACATACACTTGAGGCGCAAAAAGGCGATTTTAAGAGATAAATTTTCTTTGACTCGAATCTATATCAAACCTCTGTCAAATTTTCATTTGAAACTAGTTTTGTGAAGCCCATCAAATTGTCAACAATTTGATATATAAATCACTGGTTTTCATTTAGATTTGGAATCAATATCCCATTCGAGTTTTTGAACTACTAAGGCCCTGTTCGATTCGCATCTTAGTTTGACTTTTCTCTTTTAATCTTGATCTGTGCTTCGAATTATAGAGTAATTTGGCTTCTATTATTTTCTTAAATCTTTAATTTTGCTGATTAATTTTTGTGTGAGTTAAAATTAAATACAATTTGTAATTTAAATCTTAAACATTATTATTCATTTATCTTTAAAATGGCTAATAATTTTGAGATTAGAAAAACGAATTATATTTCAATTTTTGAAAATGATCCCGAACAAAATGGTGTTTTTACAAAATGGTTCCGTTTTCTAAACTAACAGTCAATGGTGAATCATGCTCTAACTACTAACATTCAGTTAAATTTTGAGCTTCTTAGACAGGTCCACAGTACAGCTGAAGACTCTTCTAGAAGGAAACCAGCTAGGGTTTAACTTTCAAGTTGCTGATCAGACCATCAGAATCACAGAAGATGATATAAATGAATATCTGCAACTTCCTTATGACAATTTTGATTAGATCCCAAGCAAGCTGGAGATACAAAACTTTTACTGGTCATTGAACTGTACACTGGATAATGGAAGGGTACAAGGAAAGCTATACAAACATCACTGTCCCAAAGAATGGAATATGTTCTATAATATAATCTCTCATACACTGTCTCCAAAGATTAGTGGATTCCATGGGATAACATGGTTTAACCAAGTGCTGGGAATGACAGTAGCTCAGAACCTTAGGATCAACCTTGGCCATCTATTCCTGGAAGAAATTCTAGAGAATGAAGCTCTTGACCAAAGTTTTTTCCTGTATCCAAGGTTTTTGCAGATTGTTATAAATGAAAGACTTTTTGATGATCAGAAGCACTGTTTGCAGGGTCCAAGTTAATTGATTCTCCAATTCTGACCAACAAAAAAGTGTAAGGACTAATCAAATACAGAGACTACCCTAACAACAACCGAAAGAGAGATCAGGTAACTTTGACTAATTTTATTAGAGATTTCTTTGCCAATATTGTTAATTCACAGGTACAGGTGCCAGTGGAGCAGGAAGAAGAACAACTACAAGAACCCATTCCTCAAACACAAGAAGCTGAAATGCAACCAGAACAAGAACAAACTCCACAAGTTCAAGAGCAGGTAACTGAAATGGCCACTGAAGATACTCAAACTAATCCTGTGACTGAATCTGAGCCTCTGTAATAAGATGCCAATGTCTATAGGCCAGACTTCTCTCAGTTCAGGTCCTCAGGTATGGATGTTTCAGGTAACAGTGGTACATTTGACAATGTTACTGATTTAATTGATATTAGCTCTTTTGAACTTGATTACCATCACACACAACCACTACAAGGGCAAATTGAAGGCATTGGTATTGACTTTGGTGAACCCCCAAGTCATGACCAACCACTTGAGCCAAACACTCAAACAGAAATTCCCCTAAACCAACCCCTGAAAAAAAAGAACCAATGTCAGATGAGGGAGTTGAGGGAGAAACTGCTGACCTAGCAGCAAATAAGGAAGATATTATGAGTGAACCCGTAGCTCTGCCTCCCCTGAAGAAAAGCAAAACACTATTAGAGGCATCTACTGACCACCATACATCTTCTCAAAAAGATGTATTGGCTGAAAAGGCACTTAAATAGTCCCTAGATTCATCTTCTCAACAAGATGAGTCTATTGAAATTCGCCAGTCGGCCNTGAGTGTCACCACCTCAACAAACTAAAGAATCCATTGTACTTAGTGAGGTTGCACACACTCGAAAAAAATTGACGGAAGCAGAAGGTTCGACCATATTAAGGTTAGAATTTTCTGATATTGCTCCTTCAATGGACAAACTGCCTTCACAGGTGTCAGGAGAGGGTGCTGTTGTTACTGCTACTGAAAGTACATCACCTACCTCCCCATAATTAATAAACCTGGATGCATCTGCGGATAGGGGATCCGACATAGGTGCGGATCAGCAACCTATTGGTAATGATCTAGATTCAATTGGTGAACCAAAAGGGAAAATGTCTTCACAAACATTTGAGAGAACTGAAGATCAGAATGCCAATATGATGACTTCAGTTACTCCCACAGAGATTCCATCTCTAAAAGAGTCATCCAAAGATGACAGTGAACTTGTCTTGAACAAGAACGGGGATTTGCAAACTCTCATTGCACCACTGCTGACCTCCTTAAGGACGGCTCTTGTGATTTCTCTTGCAGGTAACTCTCGATCTAGGAGCTTCGAGAGGAGTGAAACACAAACCGTGAGGTTGAGTGACACCCCTAACCCTGAACCGAGTGAAAGAGTGTCGAGTGAAATACTGTGAGAGCCTTTAAGTGAGACACCCACCAATCCAAATACACCTCAAATCGACATGTCCAATTACATTATAATCTCATATTTGAAAGCAATTTTGAATGATAGGGATGAGAAATTTCTACAAGTGCTAGGAAAAAGGGACAGAGAATTTTACGAAGTCATTGCGGCCAAGGAAAGAAAGTATATGGAAGAAACAAGGGTCCGGGATGTTTCAATTGAAAATCTGAACTCAAAACTACACATTGTAGAGCAGGAGCTAGCTAATAACTGAATAATAATGGAAGAAGTGTTGAATCACACCAACACTAATACTGCTGAAATCTCTTCCAGATCAACTATTTTCGAGGGTCAGATCTCTACTAAATCACCTCAAGCTCAAACTCAGGATGATAACACAACTGAGGGGGAGAAAAGGGAAGAAAAAGCTAGAGGGAAGTCCAAGATAGTGGAGACATCTGGAGTGGTGAAAAGAGCAACTGTTGAGGTTGTTTCTGTTTCTGAAGTCCCCAAGGAAGATGAAGCTAGTAATGTAACTCAGAAGGTGCTGACTGAAGAAAGAACTCCTATTATATCCACTGATGTGTTTGCTGATTTTCCTATGGGAGAAGAAGATATAAGGGAGGAAAATGTTTCAGTCAGGGAAGTTGAGAAGAAAATGAAGAAGGTGGTGTTTGCTGAAGAAGCATGAGGGTCAAGCATGGGTACAAGAGCTCAGTCTCAAACTGAACCCCAGATCATAAATGAAGAAATAGAAGAAGGGGAAATTGTGGGAGATCCAAACTATGAGAATGCTTTTGATGAACAAATTGATGAGGAGGAAGAGTTTGCTGACGAGGATGCATTCTCTAATGATTGTCTGTTTGCCCGGATCAATAAGATCATTAATGACAACTTTCTGGAAGCTTAAGATCATATTTCCAGACAGAGGTTGAGATTAAGAAGGGCTAAAGAAAGGAAGTTAAGAGAAGCCAGAGAGATTGACAACAGCAGGCAAGTAGGCCCAGAGTGGGATTCAACCAGAAGAAGTTTTGGAGGAACTGAATTCAACCGTGATAAAAAGAATGATGACAGAATAATTATGGATGCCATCAGGGAATACAAAAGTCTTTATACAAATATCCATGAGCTTTATCACCAACTGGATGAAGGATTTCAAGCGTCTCTGCTGCTGCCCTCAAGACATGTTGGATAATGTACGTGAACTTCAAGGATATTGGATCAAAGAGACTGTCAACCAAGATGTTCAATAGCATGAATATTTTCGAATTGTTCGTCCTAAAAAACAAGGTCATCTCTGGTGGACATATAATTAATGAGCTATTAAGGGAACTCATAGTGACTTACATCAAGAAATTCTCTCCTGAGGCTTACAAAATACCAAGAGTTATCAAGTACTATCATAGTGAGAGAGTACAAAATATGACACTCTCGAAACAACATCTGGAAGGTACAAGATATATTTGGTTGACATATATTGAAAGTCGTCTCAGACACAAGGGAGATAGAAGAACTGAAGAGGACCTTATAGCTGCAGAAGATTTGTATGCTTTCAGATTAAATCAACAGATGACAATTGATGAGAAGACAATGAGAAAAACCATTCGTGCTTATGACTATCCAGTATGGGTAACTGATTCAGAAGGAAAGGAAGTCCCAGAAATGAAGCTGCTTAAAGATTCAGAACCTTGTACATGTGTTGAGAATGAAGAAAGGAAGTTCATGATCTACAATCCTACCACTAAGGTAACTTCCAAGATACCAATCTCATCATTTGATCAAAGTTCTTCTGATGCTATTCTGGAAGTCCTAAGGAGAGTAAAATTCTCTACCAACAAAGAAGACAAACTTGCACTTCAGCCAATTGGTGACAAACTGGTAGCAAGACTAGAATTTGAAAGAGTCAACAACACTAAGAGAGTGCAAGACTATCCAAAAAGGATAACTGTCTTTGTTCTATCAAAGAAGACATCTCTGTTGTTTGATGTTCTGAAGAAATTGGAAAATCTAGTCTACTTCAGAATGTTACTAAAGCAACTGGAGGACCCTGAACCTGTTAACTCACTGGAAGTTCAAGCAAGAGATTTGGTCAGACTCAGAATCTCAGAAGTTGAACAAAAGCATGCATAAGAAAAAAAAGACAGACCTTCAAGTCAATCAGGATCATTAAAGACCAAGAAAGCCCCTGCTTAAGATAAGAAGCAAAGGAAACCAAGAACCAAGAAGACATAGATTATCTGTTCATGCTAGAGGAACAATTCTTGTTTTTGTATTTCCATTCAAAGAAATCTGGAAATGTATATATGATCCAGAATGCAATTAATATTATTTCCTGCTTTCAGTACTTTGTTTTTTCTTATTTGTCAGTTGAGTTATCCTCTAAGGATTTACTTGTCGAACTCTAACAATCAAATAAGGGAGATTGTAAGCCTTATGTAAAGTAATATGTAATAGAGGTAATATAACTCAACTAGGATATGAAACAAATAAATAATATTAAACCTTTGAAGCTCAAGAATCCTGAATATTGAAGACAGGATAAATACAAAGAATCAAAACATGATCCTAAAGATTGAAGTCTGTAAAAGAGTCACGAAAAGAATTTTATTAACATGTTCAAGCCTTCGTGAAGAAATAAAGATCAGAAGACCTACAGTCACAAGGAAATATGTTGGTTCAAGTATTTAAGATCACAGGATTTCAGTGGATGAAGCATGGAATGACCTACAGGCAATATCAACTCAGAATTATAAAGAGATCAAGGGAATTCAATTCAGTGTTAGTCGTTTGTGAACCAGACCAATGCACTATGCGTCAACACATCAGAAAAGGGTTACTTGATCATTCAAAAGAAATCAAGTTGATACAGAAAAGAGTGAATCAAGACTTCAGAAGAGTGAAGCATTTTGCACATGTTAAGAAATCTTCTAAGTCAAACTATCACCTAGTAGGCGCCACATTTTATAGATTTTACACTCTAGGCGCCACTAGTGAACTAGGCCTTTAAAATTGACTAAGGTAAATTCATACAAGGTTGATGGTGCCACCTAGATGTATTCCACTCTAGGAACCACCAAACCTTGTGTATAATCTGTCAAAGTTATATACTCTTGTATCTCTTGGCGCCACCATCTTGAATTCTCTAGGCGCCACCTAGCAGGACAGGAAATTGGCTAAGTAAGGATGAAGAGATCACTCTAGGCGTCACCACTTCAAAGACTTATCACTATAGGCGCCACCATGGTCTTTTGCAGGATTTATCTAAGTGATACAATCACTCTAGGCACCTCCAAATGACACACTATTGGCGCAACTTCATGCCTTAACAAATCCATGATTAAAGGAGAAATTTAATTGTCTTGGCTACAATTAAGCCACGTAATTAAATTGATAAAGTCTACACTAAAAGAAGTAATTTGAATTCATTTCATTTGTTATCTTCCTCAGCTGCCAACTGTAAATACGAGAGCTCCATTGAAGGCGATTTATTTTTTCAAGCTTGTATTTGTACTGCTATTGTGTCAAATTTATCGTAGCTAATCATTATTGATTGGAGTGTAGCAAACTCAAGGTTTATATGAATACAAAGATATATTCCTCGAACTAAACGAATAACTCAAAAAGAAATCGAATTATCCCCTTCTACAATACTTTGGGACCTCACAACTCTTGAGCATTTCCAAAAGCTGGATATATAAGTTAATGTTTGATAGTAACTGATGTAGTGTCTTCAATTTTATTCTTCCTCTTATTACTCCTATTAGCATTTAGAATAGCTTGTGATATAGTCACATGTCTATCAGAGTTTGATTGGCCGATTTTCTTGATCACAATGCCTTTCTCCCTAGGCTTTTGTGTCCTTTTCTTCTTTGGAGTCTTAGATTTTGATAGAGATTTAAGTAGTGGAGAATATCAGAATCAGGAATAGACTGTTCTGCCAATTCAACTTCAGCAGTAACAGGGAGTGTAATGGATGGAATAAAATGTAATTGAGTGGATTACAGTAAAGGATCATTATTTATACCTGCAGGGGAAATATCAGAGTCTACTAAGGGTACATCAAAGTTTACATTTTGAGCTTGAACAATCTGAGCATCAGAGCTTGTTCCACTATTACTATGAGCACCTGTAAAATTAAAGTTTCAGTTGGCTCAACTTTAGGAAGTACTGTCAATGGAGGAACTGAAATGGCCTCAGTTGTGGTTACTTGTTCTTCACCCTCCATTGTAGAATCTACAACTCCTATTGTATCAATCACCAGAGCAAGTTGTTGCTTTGGCTGCTGAATATCTTCTTCAACCCTTTGCGTTGATGGTTCTTATGTGACAGGAGGTTCAGGAATTGCTGATTGCCTTTGAGAATCAAGTTCTTGTGGATTCCCCTCCTCATCTGAAGATTCATCCTCAAGAACAGTAGACAGATTCGCACCTTCATAAGCTTTCTTAGCTTAAGCTAGAAGTCCCTTTGTCTGAAACTTGATCTTGGATATTTGATTAATGATGCTCAAAGCTTCCTTCTCAACAAGAAGTGGTCAATTTATCAAACTTTTTCAATTCAGAGTTTAAAGATTTACCAGTAATTGTGATTGTGTTTGCTCCACTCCTTTGAAGTAGAGGTTCTTGTGTGACTGGGCCTTTAGAAGCTACTACACCCCTTTGAGCTGCAGGTTCTTGTGGGCTAGACCCTTTCTGGAAAATTTGAGTCCTTGAAAGCTCTGGCTGGTTTAGCTCTTGCAAACTCTAATTCAGAATTCTTTCTGAATATCAGACATTATTTGTTAGACTTGTTCACAGATCACTTCAATATTTCTTTGCCTCTTTGAAGCTGGAAGAGAAGTGTCAGAAATCTCAACTATAGCCTTGCCATCCTTATCACTCCTTTGACTTTGTGAGATGGCTGCAGTTTTAGGTCCACTAGCATTTTCAGGATTTGTGGCCTTCTTGACTTGATCAGCTTTTAGCAATCTCCTCTTCTTGATCACTGGCTTTGATGAGCAGACATCATCAGTATTTGATTATGCCTGACCAGGGTTTCCAACAGTAGCAACTGGAGCTGCATCAGACTTTAGATTTTTAAATTTTGATGACAATAGTGCATTGTCATCATCACTATCTGAATCTATGAACTTAGCCACAAGCTTCCTCTTTTTAGAAGATTTAGGCTGGTTGGTTGGTTTGGAAGTTTGTGTTATCGTCCTACCTTGTTTCTTTATAGTCTTTGTGGGCTTTTGTGTAGAAGCCTTAAGTCATAATTGTGGTGAGGCAACATCAGACTTTACTAGCTTCTTTGATTTTATAATAGGTGTCTTTTGGGTGACACCTGATGGCATGTATTGGGATATGTCTTTTATAATATTATGTTTGTGCTAGACTTGTAAATTCCTTCACTTACGGACTACAACAGAGCTCCCTGAACACTGTTCTCCATATACACAGTAGGCAAATGTTCAAGTAGCAATTTTTAGGCATGTGCAAAAAGTCTGAGAGTAGGAAGATGATTAACTTTCTTCCCATCTATTGAGATAAAGTCCTTAAAGACCCTATTATTCAACTTAAAAATAGCAATTTGGTCAGCATCATC
This sequence comes from Anethum foeniculum, assembly GCA_003724115.2. Taxonomy (NCBI): domain Eukaryota; kingdom Viridiplantae; phylum Streptophyta; class Magnoliopsida; order Apiales; family Apiaceae; genus Anethum; species Anethum foeniculum. The sequence goes on from PHNY01255596.1 coordinate 25,051, forward strand.
AATTGCAACATTAGAGAAGCAAATTGCAACATTAGGGAAGTAATGAGTAAAATTAAGCCGACAAAGTCTAGCATAATATACAGTTTCTCTATAGACCTGGCCTCTTTAACTACCCAACTTGACCAAAGAGCCTTCATACCCTATCAGGGTGAGGAACTGTCTCATCTCTTCATCTCCAATCAGAATAGTGTACTTGTCATGTGTCGGTAATTAAAGAGCATCCCTTACTGTTTGTGGAGTGACTTCCCTTTCTTCATCACCATGGGTAAACACAATACTGGGTGTACCAGAGTCACCACCATCATCAAACTGTGCTGTTCGCCAAAACTCTCATCAACAATTACAAGTGCATATCTCTTCTTGGTATAGACATAATATTTACTGGACGAAAGAGATCAATGTGTAATAAGTAAAATGGCTCAAGAATAGAGGATTCAGTCTTACTCTTAAATGAAGATTTCCTTTATTTGGCCTTTTGATAAGAATCATATAGACTGAGGAAACTGAACTTTGGGCAATTCTCTCGCTAGATCTTTCTTCACTAACTCATTAATATTATTAAAGTTCAAGTGAGAAAGTCTCTTATGACATAATAAAAAAACACTCCACAAAACATTAACTATATATATATATATAAGGGTCCTGATCTAATAGAAACCATTTTAAAATATGTGAGAAGTCGTCTTTTCCGTAGGTTTTGATTATTTTGTTAATTACGATTAAGTGTGAAGTTGAATTAGAAATCTAGGAAGTTTACTAAATCAGATAGTAATCCTCCCCTAGGTTTATATTTATGACATTTTTCAGGAATCAAGTCAACTTCAGTCAAACCGGGATTTAAACCCTAAAATGTTTTGTGACAAAATTTATTTTACATGTATTTGGAATAGAAATATCAACCTAATGATATGTTCTATACTAAGTCATTTTTTTTCAAGAAAGTAATGGCAACGGCTAAACGCACGAAAAACGAGAATTTTTAAACATCGCTTTTATGAGCCAAAATTGTCAAAATTATTTAAAAGCGTGTTGTTATTAAATTTTACACTCTTATATATTTGATATATTCATTTGAATATAAATATCAAATTATCTTGCCAAAAGCCGTGCCAAAAGACCAAAAATAGATTTTATTATGAAAAATCCTAAAATGCTTATTTATCCGGATAAAATCAATATAAATTCCAAAGTAATTATTCCTCGAACCTCATAGTCAATATTATTCATGAAATATTATATTTGATTATATATCAAGTCAAAACTTTTGTCTAGCTTGTTGGTAAAGACTAAAGATTTTTTCGGTTGCTCCAGAAGGCTGTTTTAACGTTCTGAAAATCCTGAAAATACTTTCACATATATTTTTGAATTGAAACTTGGGATTTGTTAATAATATATTTAATTCTAAGTTTGCTAGGTAACTTGGAAATTAAAAAAAAGAGACATAGCACAAGGAGGAATCATATTATATACATACTACATGCACCAAACAATGTTAGACAACTCTTTTTTTCCTTCATCTTAAGTTAACTTGGAAATTTAACACAAGAAGAGATAGTTAATGTAACCAGAAAAACATTTGATATAATAATTTCTGTCCCCAAAATCTAAACATCTATTAGTATTATTAACCACAAGGAGGAATCATATTATATACATATTACATGCACCAAACAATGTTAGACAACTCTTTTTTTTCTTCATCTTAAGTTATTAGAAAATTTTAGTTCAACTCATCTGTTCTTCATGTAAAAATCATAGAAACACACACACATCTTAAGTTATTAACATAAAGAATGTATATATACATCATAGCCAC
>PHNY01255621.1:421-13548 GCA_003724115.2 Anethum foeniculum
GAAGCTAAAACATTCTTTAAAATGAAAAATAAATTTTTTTACAAACAATATATAAATTATCATTATTTTTACTAAAAAAAATAAGAAGGATAGATATAATAGAAAGAGAAATCTGGTTTATCTAAAAGGAATTTCACTTGCAAATCAAAAGGCCAAGTAGCTTAGCTGGTTACAAGCACATATTTGATTGAGGTAGTTGAATGTTCGATTCACCACAACAACATAACTCGTATGTATTTTTTCCTTTCAAAAAAGTGTAGTGGCATGTACATGTAATTTTGTAAAATATAAGGCTAAAATAGTAATTTCACAGGAGGTTTATTGGCTCAAAATGCCCCTAAAAAACCCCCTTGTTCTCCTATTATATTTATAATAGATTATATATATAATAGATAATAGATAATAGATTGTTAGGTTTCATATTTTGATTTGATTTTGCATTTTTTTTGTAGTTCTCAAATACTAAAAAGTAGAAAATCCAATAACACTATTTAAAATTATTATTAGAATTTGTTCCATTCAAAAGAAGGTATTATCAGATTTATTATATATTTTAAATGATCTAATTTAAAGTAATTATGTAAACTTTATTAGACCACGATTTAAGACGTACATAATATTTTGTATCCAAATTTTTGTTTTTTTAATAACAGTCTAGTTTACTATACTATGCGGCTAATCAATAAAAAGAAAAAATTAAAAAAATCGACCAATAAAAAACGAACATCAATTTTTCTTCTAATATTTAATTAAAATTATCTAAAGGATCATTTGAAAATGTCTTGGTCGCTTAATCTAATTGTAGATAAACGCATGGCTTCGCGAACCCATGTGTCAACAAATAGTGGAGGAGGTTTGGTACAAATATCAAGATCGTTATCTGCAGGATAAATTGAAAAAATGCTCCAATATGTTAACAGTCTGGGGCAACGAAATCACTTATAATTTTAGAAGCCGGATAAATCAGTGCAAAAATATCATAAAAAGAGTTAAGGGACGAAGGGACAGTTATTCGGTCCAAAATATCAAGAAGCGTATCAAAGGTTGATTGAAGTTTATATTCAATATGATGTGTTTTGGAGACAAAGAAGTAAGTAGTTATGGTTACGTGAAAGGGATCACAATAGTAAATTTTTTTCATGCTGCTGCTAGTTAACGACGTAAAACTAACCAGATTAATACGATTTTGAACGATGAGGGTGAATCAGTAGGCAGTGAAACAGGCTTGAATGACACAATGATACGATATTTTATGACCTTGTTTAAGGCTTCTAATACGAACTGGAATATGGCGGTTGAAGGTGTGACAAGAAAGATTAGTCAACAACAAAATAAAAACCTGATGGCTCAGATTGACGCAAGTGAAGTAAAGAAGACTCTTTTTAGCATGCATCCTGATAAGTCACCAGGCCCAAATAGTATGAGCCCTGGGTTCTATCAAAAATTCTGAAAAATCGTAGGAGATGATATGGTAGAGTTAGTTCATAATTTCTTTGTTCATAATACTCTGGAGGAAAATATTGGTGATACGAACATTGTTTTGATTACTAAAAAGAAGAATCCAGCAAACATGATAAAATTGCGAGCTATTTCTTTGTGTAATGTGACATACAAAATTATCTCGAAAGTCTTAGCTAATAGACTTAAAGTATTGCTTGATGGAATCAATTCTGAGACTCAAAGAATATTCATCCCCGGAAGATTGATCACGGACAATATTATGGTCACATATGAAGTCATGTACTTTATGAATAACAAAACTCATGGGAAGTGGGTTGGATGGCTCTTAAGTTGGATATAAGCAAGGCATATGACCACGTGGAATGAATTTTATTAAGAGAGGTGTTAAGGCGGATGAGATTTGAAGAACTCCCTATTCGATTGATGATGGAATGTGTATACTCAGCTAAATATCATATTTGTCATGCAGGTCAAAGATTTGGCTCAATAATTTCTTAACGTGGCATACAACAAGGGGACCCGATTTCGTCATATTTGTTCTTAATATCTATGGAGGGATTATCTGGTTTACTTCAGGAGTACGAAAGGAGAAATCTACTGAAAGGAATACAGGTTGCAAGAGGGGCACCTCGTAGTACTCACATGTTCTTTGCCGATGATACGTATATATTCTGTAAGGAAAAAGGAGAATGAAGCAGATCATGTTCTTGATTTACTCAACACGTTTGAAAGAGCTTCAGGGAAGAAGATCATGTTCTATCTTTTTTAACTGTAATACAGACCAAAGAGTTATGAATGTAATCGCCAATATGATGTACTTTTGAGAAGCCGATGAAGGCACAAAATATTTAGGTCTCCCTAATATGTTAGGAAAGAATAAGTCAGCTGTGTTGGGTTATTTGAAGGATCGTTTGCGAGATAGAATTTAAGGTTGGAAAAAGAAAAGCTTGTGGAGAGGAGGTAAATAGTTGTTACTTAAAACAGTAGCTCAAGCGTTACCGAACTACGTTATGAATATGTTTTTGCTGCCTCAACAATTATGTGTGGACATGGAGAAAATTATGAATAATTTCTGGTGTAAGAGATCTCATAATAGTATAGGGATACACTGGTTGAGTTAGGATTGTATGTGTTCGAAAAAATCATTTGATGGTCTTGGTTTTCGTAAGCTACATGATTTCAATATAGCACTCCTTGGTAAGTAAGGGTGGAGACTGATTGTCAACTCGGAAAGCGAGATATTATTTAAAAGAATCTTTTTTAACAGCAAAGGTAGGTAACAATCCGAGTTATATATAGAGATTAATTATGGAAGCTCAAATTCTTTTAAAGTAGGGGATTGTTCGTAGAGTAGGTAATAGCACAACAATCAACATCTTGAATGATCCTTGGCTTCCACGCAAAGATCCTTATGTTCATACATCTCATGAAGCTTTACAGTATAGAACAGTTGATGCTCTGGTGGTCTTGGAACGAAATGCATGGGATATTGATTTGGTAAAAGATATTTTTGTGGATAGAGATGTACAATTGATTCTTTCAATCCCTTTGAAACCTTTAGATGAAGACTCTTGGTACTAGAATAGAGACAAGTTAGGCAAATATACAGTGAAGTCGGCATATGTAGAACTTCAGGAGAATAGAAGTAGTAACAATTTATCTGATTCTGTCTGGTGGAATAAATTATAGAATTTGAAGGTTCCTTTGAATGTGAAACACTTCATATGGAGAGCATCTAGGAATATCTTGCATACGAAGGATCAACTAATTATCAAAAATATATTAGTTATTGAGCTGTGTCCAGTCTGCAATGAGGAGCAAGAAATAATACATCACTTACTAGTGTCTTTGCCTTTTTGCTAAACTTTGCTGGATAGAGTCAAATATTTTAATACAGGATGTTGGTCAATCATGTTTTAAGAGTTGGATATCTCTAGTTTCTCAGCAGTATGACACTCAAGAATTTCAGGAAGTAATCATGCTCTGCTGGTGTAACATCCTGACTTTTCGGACTATTAATTCTAAATCAAAACTAAAATAAAATACAATTATCAATCCACAAATCTATTATAAACATACAGCTAATGGAAGTCAAAAGTCAATCTACTCCAAATCTAATGTCCTCGAACTCCAATACTATCCAACTCTATCTTATACTAAACCTAAAAATTGTAAGTAATGAGCTATACAGCCCATCAAGAAACCAATCGATCCAACTAGCGAGGCCAAACAACATACTCCCTCCGCCCCCTGGGTAGTATACGTTGGGGGACGGGGGCTCGGCACGCATTTTAGCGCTCATTTATAACATAGCTATATAAATAATTTTAAATTTTTTCTTTTTCTACATAAAAGTATAACACTTGAAGTTTAATTAAGAAAAAGAAAATTTTAAAATTGAATTACATAAGTATACTTTATATTCACCTTAAAATGCGTGTCGAACTTTAAAAAAATTATGTATACAATTCAGAGGGACAGAGGGAGTATACACATATAACAAAATAAGATATACGAAACAATCACTTTCGATGCACATTCATATTCTTATTCAATACATATGATACAGATAATCACATAACAACAATAATTCAAAACCCATAATTCATGCCACGACCACTAAAACCCGGTGATAACGGTCCTAAATTTTTAGAAAACAGTCACGGGCACCTGCTGACCACGGTCCTATGTTCTTATTCGATATTTTCACAAATCATAGCATAAATCAGAGATCCAAAATTATCGTCTAGACACGACATAGACATAACAATACATATACTATAACACATAATACTTTCAAATATGTCATCACTTAGCCCATATTTTAATAAACAAATATACACATAACACATAGATTTGAAAACCCTAGCAAAATCGACCGGAAACTTACCTCGAATCTGACCAGATATGTTTTACCCTTTTTGACCCTCTAAACGATGTTTTCTTGAAAAACTCAAAACACGTAAGTTGTAGAGAACAGAAATACATTTCCCAAAATTTCAAAATCAACGAATTCTGAATTACGATGAATTTACTATGAATTTTACAAGATAGTTGTTTTCTGTGTATTAAAAAGCCCTACGAATTTTTATAAAGACAAGGAACGAGAATATGACGTATATATAATGTTACAAAGCCCTAACTCCAGATCTTCTAGTTATCCGTATTCAAACCCGATCCATATTTTAGGTCCATTAGTCTAATTCAATTTTAATTTCTAATATTTATCCAATTTTAATCTTTTTTTCTATTATTCTTTATTATTATTATTCTAAAAATTATGGGATATTATTATTATGTTGGATGGTGTCAACCCAAGTACCACATCAAATAGATAATAGAACATTATCTAGTATATAGTGCAGCAGGTTAACTCTATTAGTATGAGGCATTTTGGGGTGCACAAAAATAAATTCATGCGGGCTCAGCCCAGAGCGGACAATATCATACTATTGTGGAGTTATGGCTTGCTCGCGGCCCAACAAGTGGTATCAGAGACAAAGGTTCGGAGCTGGACTTTGGGGGTAATGGGCTGAGCTGCGGTTGTTTGATGTGGGTGGCTCCCCTCAGTGTGAATGCGATTGGAGATCTGTTGGGTTCCTTGTGGCTTTGCAAGATGTAGACGGATTTATCGTTGGGTGAAGACCGTATTAAGTTCGAGATTCAGTTGATATGGTGGAGTACGATGATGAATTTGCTGACAAATTTACGTGTGGTTTGAAGGTTGACTTGCACTGTGGATCAATTTGTTCGGACTCGAGATGGAAGAAGATGGAAGACATCATCGCAATTGCTTCAGTGGCTTGATCAACTAGGTGAAGATTTTGGATGATGTTGTTGTCCTGCTTCAGGAGGCCGAAGGATTGTGAAAGCAAAGATCGGGTGACTCAACGGATGGATGGGCATTCGTGGTGGTTGATGCACGTGATTTTGTAGATGGATATGCCGTTATGATGAAGAACGGTTGTTTGGAGGTCACTATACGGGTTTTAGTGATTCTCAAAAGATTTGAAAAATGAGATGAATGGATTCTTGTTCGAGGGGAGGCATTGGCAAACGGACGTCGATGGCTTGATGGTTACCGTTCAATCTGATATGAAGTATTAAGTTGAAGGGGAGGATTGTTGGATGGTGTCAACCTAAATACCACATCGAATAGATAATTTTACAGTATCTGGTATATAGAGCAGCCGGTTTACTCCATTAGTATGAGGCCTTTTGGGGTGCCCAAAAATAAATCTGTGCGGGCTCGGCCTAGAGCGGATAATATCATACTATTGTGGAGTTATGGCTTGCTCGCGGCCCAACATATTACAGCTGGTCACTCTGGAAGAATAGGAACGAGATAGTGTGGAATCAGCGTGATTCGAAATTTTCAGAAGTTTGTAAGTTAGCAAAACTATTCCTTAACCAATGAAAGAATGCTCAAGATAGGTCGTTTGATATTTTCCTTGATTTTATGAGTCAAGAGGATGGCAAAGAGCATTGCACACCCATGGGAAGGCACAATTAAGGTCAATGTTGAGGCAACGATTTTTGAGAACTCCAGATCTTACTGTATAACCATGGCAGCTCGTAATCATTCAGGTGAACTGGTAGCAGCCAAGTCTAGTTGCAGGAACGGTCATATAACTCCAGAGCTAGCTGAAGCAATAGGCATAAAAGAGGCTTTGAGTTGGGTAAAAGAGAGGCTATTGCAACCAGTTGTAATTGAATAGATTGTCTGTAAACAGTTCAAGCAATTCGGTGCTCTTATATTAATCTTTCATATCTTCGTATAGTGGTGGACGAGTGCAAAGCTCTAGTTAGTGAACTGAAAAATCGTCATGTAATGTTGAATTTTGTTAAACATTCAGCGAACAATTTGGCTCACTTCTTAGCTAGACAAAATAATTTTATAGCTGTTCGTACGTGAAATAGGGGGAATGCTTCCTCGAAATTCTACTGTGTATTGAACAATGATTTGAAGTTTTAATATAATTTCCAATTTCATGGCAAAAAAAAAAGGAAGTTTAGAACTATAAATTTACAAGGACCATCATTGTATAACCTTTTATCAAGCTTCCCACCCAGATTGGAGAAAAGGGCAAATATGTAGAAAATAAGATAAATCATAAATTAATCATCGGATGCTCCCTCTTTTCCGATACACACACAATATAATAATAAGAAAAATGAATAAATTTTTGAGCCATCTATATCTGGAGGAGTAAAGACAGGACGAAATAAGCAGGCCAACTTTAAAAATAATGGTGATAAACAGGAAGAAAGAATCGAATTCTGTCAAGAGCCTATACTATAGGCTACCCTATACACATAATAGCACACTTAGCAATTTCATCTTTATGTCACTTACCACTAACCGGGGACAAAGGAAGGCATCTTCAGTCAGTTCCCCCATTGGATGGTTCAGTGAATTAACATATATTAACATTGTTTGTCAAGAATATGAATACAAAACCAGGTTCAAATGAAACTATACTAAAAAAGAAATCAAAAAATATTTTTTATCACCCAAGATCATAGATTTGATTGATCGGACTTAAGTAGGGGTCATGAGTCATGACTGCACGATGCTTTGCTAGCCCTCCAGGATTAGTCAAGGTGAGCTTTGAGGTGTGCGTAAGTTGGACCGTGTTTTTTTGAAAATGATGTTCATTAAGAATTTTCAAGTCTATTAATTCACTATTTTCCAAATCTCAATCAATAATATTGTGTCATAGGTATTAGGCACTCTACTTCCATTTAAACTTGGAGTGGAGTGTGTGCAAATGATGATATCAAAGGGACAATTACTTGTAGCAGCACATATCACATACAATCCTCCCAGCATAGTAGTCTATTTCTTTTTCTGGATATTGGAATATATTAACACTGGTTTTGTACTCTTATGGATAAAAGAATTTTCGACAATTTATTGATTTTCGGCAAGTGAGGCGAAAAAAACAATAAAAACAGCATAATCACATTGTAAAGTAGGGTATCAGTTGCAACTAATAGAAAAAAGATCAAGAGGAAATCAGAATATATGAGACAGAGATAAGCATGCAGAAGCTACACAGGGACCAAAATGCCTCATGCTTTGATTCTGCTCCGTCCGAAACTGATGATTCCTGCATTATTCGGACGAACTTCAGCCACGACAGTTGTGTAACAGTAAGTAAGAAGAAGGAAACACAGCTGAGAAAAGAAAGAGTATTTCTAGTGTAGCCCATCCATTCATGTTCCCACAAAGAACATTTTTCCCTGGTGAATTGAGCCAGAGCCAGAGTGATTCTATATTCAACCCCATCAATCTAATCCAAGATTAGAATCTAAAGCAAGCATATCTACTTCAGGTTTCAGCTTCCTTCCTGCTCCTTAAGTCTACTAGACTGGGGCCACTATCTACTTTGTCATGCAAGTGAGGTTAAGTAGCTAGCTATATAGTAGTACTATAAGGTTGTTTGTTTTTTTTCTTTTTATAAAAAGACAAAGAAAAAATATTTACATAAATCATATCAGAATGTCCTTCTCACTTGAGCTTTATAATGCCACAATCTGAAAGTAATGGAGAAAGCTAAATCATAGTGGCACATTACAGGCCTGAAAGAGTGGAAAGCTACGAAATAATGGAGCAAGGGAAGAACACCGGAGTTCATACTGAATCAAGAGATGTCTACAAAATTGCGTATGTGATCCATTTTTTACTCGGTGCAGGAAATTTAATTCCATGGAATGCTTTAATTAATGCAATCGATTATTTTGGCTCTATTTATCCAACAAGACACGTCGAAAAGGTTTTCTCAGTAGCTTATATGACTTCATCTGTACTGGTCTTAGTGGTGATGATTAGTTGGGGAAGTAATCTGAGCAGAAAACTGACTTTCAGATTGCGGATGAATGTGGGATTTTCCATGTTTATTCTCTCTATAATGGTAAGTCCAACTATAGACTGGGCTTGGTTTAGCAAGGAATCCAGAGTGAGATCAACTACTGATTTTAATTTAGTGGTCGCAGCAGTCATATTCTGTGGTTTGGCTGATGGCTTAATAGGAGGAAGTCTGATAGGAGCCTCGGGAAATCTACCAAAACAATACATGCAAGCAGTTTTTGCTGGAACAGCTTCTTCAGGTATCCTAATTTAGCTAACCTTTTGGCTTTTATTCCTTTTCATTTTTACTATAAATAACTCTTGTAAAGATTTACCTTTTGTCAATAACTCTTGCAGTACATTTGTATATAGTTCAAAAGATTATAGTACAAAATAATGGAAACGTAATTTGCTCACACAAAGTAACAATAAATAAATAAATAAAGAAGCTAATTGTACTCACCAATATCATGTCTACTTTCATGGCAAGTAATAGGTCTAACAATGTATTAGGTAAAGCACTTGAGAGTTTCTTTCACCTCTTCTTCTATAAAGCATCTTATATACTTGTTTCTGCTAAAAATACATTATCCGTTCAGGTGTCCTGGTATCAATCTTGAGGATTTTAACTAAGGCATCAGTTCCACATACTCCGCAAGGTCTTAGGACAAGCGCCCACTTCTACTTCATATTTAGCACGGTCATATTGTTGACCTGCCTTGTGTGTTGCAACCTGCTGCACAAATTGCCAATCATGCAGCAGCACTACAAATTCCAACACGAGAATCTGCCATCCTCAAGCCCAAAATTCTGGGATGTAGTGAGAATAATAAGGTGGCCAGCTTTTGGAATTTTTATGATTTACACTGTTACCTTGTCAATTTTTCCAGGATTCTTAGCAGAAAATGTTCAGTCAGACATTCTTGGAGATTGGTACCCACTTCTGCTAATTACTGCATACAACATCTCAGATTTAGTGGGGAAATCTTTTACTGCCATTTATGTGCTCAAGAGTATCAGGAAAGCAACATGGGCTTCAATCAGCAGGCTGTTATTTTATCCTCTATTTACTGTGTGCCTGCATGGATCTAAGTGGATGAAAACTGAGGTGCCAGTAGTATTTCTGACGTTTATGCTCGGACTCACAAACGGTTATCTGACAAGTGTTATCATGATACTGTCTCCTAAATCAGTGTCACCTTCAGAAGCTGAAGTAGCTGCAGTTGTCATGGCCCTGTTCTTGGGATTGGGGTTAGTCGCTGGCTCAGTTCTTGGCTGGTTATGGATCATTTGAACCTAATTGATAGGTTGTCATTCACTATGTTAATCCCACGACCCACGAGAATTGAATTACCTATAGGAAGTCAAGAACTATATTCTTCTGTATTGTCACTTTTCTTGTGCTCTAGTTGACACATTGATATTGTTCTCTCCTCACAATACCAGAAGTCGACCAAAGCAAAAAATGAACTTTTAAAATTTAAATAACTTACCACTACATGTTTTACTGCTGGCAGCACCAACGAAGCAAATTTATAGCAGATGTTTCACCTAAAGTATGAAGTATGATAATGAGTTTCCGACATTCTTGCTTTTCATTCAACATGAAGACAAAATGACAAGAAAATGAGGGACTTATCCTACAGATAGAGAAGATTAAGAAAACTCAACTGGTTAATAATATAAGTTCAACTTGAATAAAATTTGTAAAGCAAAAACTCTTATAGCTGCAATATCTAATATCTACCAAGCAATGCCTCCTTGTATCTCCAAAAAGCATCTGTAATCTAAATATATGACATACTAAAAAATATGTAGCTCAGCAAAAACAGAAGATACATGATCTTTGACCCATGCCTTCAACTAAAAGTTATTTTTTGCACTGGAAGAAAAGAATTAGCATATTCTGGCCCCTACTATTTACGACAGTATACTAATACATGTACATTGCTGGTATTTATTATCATTGCTGAATCAATTATTAGCTCCTTGTGTTTGAAGCTCATGCAGGCGAAATTAGTTTAGCAGTTCTAAGCAACTTGATTTTTTTCTTTTCGTGAACTGTTTATACTCTTACATACACATAACAAACAAAAACAGGTGAAATTTTTCTTTTTATTATAAATGTACTCAATAATAGGGTTCAGAAGTGGCAAAAGGAGAATTTGTTCCACAACTCTGCCGACAATCAGAACAGATTCCGCTGTGATCATTAAAATCAATAGTTATCTTCCTTAAATTGCTTCACTTATTCAGTCTCTAGATGAATATACAATAATCACTAATTGATCTTGAAGGATAACCTACTCAACCTGCTCAATCAAGTTCCATGCACTCAATTAAAATTTTTTGTCCATACAAAGATATATTTAGCAATTCTCATTTATCTTACTAGGTAAAGGCAACAATTTGATTCTCAAGAGCTAACTGCTTGGTTGTCTAATGTCTATGCGACGTATTGGCATAACATAGACAATGTCCTGATAAGTATGCTGCCCATGCGACGTATTGACATAACAGAGTCAGACAATGCCCGGATAAGTATGCCGCCCTCCCTTCTCCCCTTTAACAAAAAAGTTCACTAAAAACAACATTTATTTACTAGTAGATTGTAATCTAGGGCTGCCAGATTGTCATTTTAAAATCCCCTGGACCAGAATCGATACATAAACATTTTTACTCATAGATTGTAATATAGGACCGTCATAAATCCAATCCATCTCCATCCACAGGGACACGATTAAAACTGTATTATACAAGTGTACAAAAACCATCGGAATTTTTACCACACTGCGGTCTTGTCGCTGATTTACATGTCACGTGTTGGGTTTGAGGCGGTCTGGTATCGCACTAATTGCGGTGTCCGGAAAATACACATTTTTTTGACCAAAGCAGGAATTAAACAATGAGATTTGAATCATTTGATCCATGATATTTTCATGTCAAATAGCTGTCTAAATTCTAAACTATAAGTGATTCAATTTGCCATTACTTGCTCTAGTTTTAACAAATTCTCATTCTACCAACCAGTGTACTACATTTTAATAACTGATTACAAGAATAACAATGCAAAGAACATATATACAGTGCAATGTTTAGCAATAGGCAAAGAATATGACCGAATTAGTACAACCTAAAATTAATTCTTAATTTATAAACAATTTAGCAGGTCATCATGAAGCAAATGACAACTTAAGAATATAACAGAAACTTACCAATCATTGGTGGAGCTATGTAGCAGCCTTAACTGCTTAGCCCAAAGGCCCAAGACCAAACACAGCCCAACTAACCCAGATGTGAAGTCCCAGTCCAAAGGCCCAGGACCAAACGCAACCCAACGAACCCAGATGTAAAGTCCCGCGTAGCTTGGGACACAGACAGAAGATGACTATACTGAATTGCCAGTCCTTTTGTGAAAAAATTGTTAAAATCTGGTCTGATAGGATATTTATAAGGTTAAATATACCGAAATTAGGGGGTGTCCGCGGGTGGGGTTTGGCGGATTATATGCAAATTTCTAACCCAAACTATTTAATTTGGCTTTAATAATTTTTAACCCGATTAAAGTTTGGTTTAATTTTATCGGATTGGGCCGGTTAGAATTTAGGTCGGTTTGGGTTGGTTTGGATCGGCTAGATTGTTTAAAAATTTATTTTGTAATATTTCTCTTGGTGTAGGGCTATATTTCTCGCTCACTTTGAATATCGACTGTTCGAACGTTATGTATTAAGTAATCATTTTTTTTTGTACTAAATAAACCTTAATATGAATCACTCATGTGTTAAATTTGTTGAAAGCAAATTTTAAGAAGTAGAACATACTCTTAAAAAATTAAATTAATTAGATGATATAAATATATAGTTAAAATAAATTCCTATATGAAAGATTTAATGAACACAAATCATATTAGTACAAATGGGGTGTGACTCGGGTTGGAATGAGCGGGTTACATGCAAAACCCTAAACTAACCCGTTTAAAATCAATTTGAATAATTTTTAACGCAATTAAAGTTTGGTTTAAATATTTCAGATTGGATTAGAATCGGTTCGTATCCAATATAGCCGGTTATGTCGGGTTTTAGAACCCATAAACAGTCTAACCGAAATGGTGAACGGATATGACTTTGTCCATCAAAAGTACTATTTCCAATTTTTTTTTTGTCAGAATCAAAAGTACTATTTCAATCACAAAAATCATAAAGAATATTAAATAAGTACACCTAAGCATGTACGTGAAAGTAAAAATGATTTTTTATTGAATTTAAGAAAAAAATTGAATGTTGCTACGATCAAATTAAGAATTATGAATCTATAGTATTTTTAAAAATTAATTTACTATTTATTTTTAATTTTGTAGTTGTCTTTCTTTATTTAATTTAAAAATATAAGAAATAATAAAACTTTTATTTCCTTGCACAATACCCACCCAGAAATAATTTCGGTGAATGAAATAATAATTCGGTCTCCACTTCGATAACTAATTTAATGTTCAACACCTTATTCACATATAAGTTCAAATTCGGTATTTTTGCAATGGGCTTTTCTGGAAAAATGTAGTATTAGTCATTTAGGTCAACGGCCCGAATTGGATCAAGCAGGGCTTCTTGTTAAACAATTTTTTTCAGTGTTTTTTTGATCGAATTAGAAGAATTGTCGATTTTTTTTGAAATAAATTTCGAGTCTCTATCAATTAAATGCCTGTTTGGGAAATCTTATTTGTCAGAAATAAGTTACTTATTTCTGAAAAAAGTACATCAAACTGTACTTTTTTCTGAAATAAGTTACTTATTTCTGACAAGTTTTTGCATATAAG
>PHNY01255704.1:685-15706 GCA_003724115.2 Anethum foeniculum
CGGAGACATGTTATTGCAATTTTGCGCAGTATTAAAGTTATATTTTGTGAATGCATTGAGCATTGCAGATTATATATTTTCTTTAAGTCCCTTTTTGGTTCCGGAGCTCCTACTTTTTTGCACTAAATGCAGTCTGGTTGTTATTAGCTGCCATCTCATTTCTTATTACTTTTCTGGGTTTATTTTATCATATGATGTATTAATCTGTGAAAACAGCTGCTTTCTAATTTTGTATCAATAGTTGATGTCTTCTCTTGTTACTTTAGAACTTGGTTGAGTCCTATTGATCCATGTATTGCCTATTGTTTCTTCTTCTTTAAGTATTTACTTTCCATTTCCCCCATAAAATGCATGTTTATTGACATGCCCACATTACAAAGATCAGTGGCAAAATATTCTATTTTGGCTATCTATCATATCTGAATTTCTGTGTGTGAGTTTGTTCACACTGATGCATCTGAATAGAAATTCATTTCATTTTCCTACAATGGCTTGTTATTGACATTTAAGTTTAGCTTCTGTAGACTTCTGAGTATTGGAGCCAACTTGAAAAATGCAGATAAATATACAAGATTTAACTGGGATTTTTGGTAATGGAGGTCAAAATTCCTCGCCAACAATATTATCTTGTGAGATGGTTGTGCTGTCGTTTCGTGGGCTTGCAGAATTTTTGCTAATGATCCGAAAATATAAATATATATATATATATTGAAATTTGCCCAAAATTCAATTTAACGCAAAGAAAAGGAAAAGTATTTATGTAAATGTGATCCCCCTAAAAATTGAGCTTCTTTTGCTAATAAAAAATGGAGTATTTTATTTTCTCGTACCATAAAATTTAGGATAGAACTTACAAAAAATAAAATGATAGAGGAATCTAATTAGCTTCACCATAAAATAGACAACCAGCACCTCATAATATTTTTTTAAAAGGTTCTGAAATATAAAAAAATAAATTTAATACAGGTCTAATTAATCTAACTTCTCTAATGTCATATACTCCCTCCGTTTCAAAATACATGTCCACTTTCATAAAATCACACATATTAAGAATTGTAAATGTTGATGAAAAAAGTTGGATTAATTGCATTAATTAAGTAAAATATGTGGAATATGGTTGATCTTGAAAATATAAATTAGAGATAGGTGGTAAAGAGTTGATTTTGGAAATATAAATTTACATTGAAAGTTGAAGTGGACAATTATTTTGAAACAATTTTTTTTTGCTAAAGTGGACATGTATGTATTGTGAAACGGAGAGAGTACAATAATTAAACATGAATTTTCATTGAAATTAATTTTTTTGAAAGATTCTGATATATAAAAAAATAAATTTAATACAGGTCTAATTAATCTAACTTCTCTTAATGTCATATACAATAATTAAACATGAATTTTCATTGAAATTAATTTACTAAATTGGTATTTCTAATCTGTACTATTTATTCGTTTTATAATTAATTTTCATAGTAAACAAAATTAGACACGAAATAAACACAAATAAACACCAACACCAACATAATCATAACATAAATCATAATTACGATAATAATGTGCAATTAATAATTATAATAATGTTGAATAAATTATCACATATTGGACCTAAATGCTACTCCCTCTGTCCCTGTGAATTATATACATAATTTTTTCAAAATTCTACCCGCATTTTAAGGTGAATATAAAATATACTTCCGTAATTCATTTTTAAAATTTTCTTTTTCTGAATTAAACTTCAAGTGTTATACTTTTATTTAGAAAAAAAAAAATTTAAAATTATTTATATAATAATGTTATAAATAAGTATTAAAATGCGTGACGGTAAATCTTCGATACGTTGATACAGCGCTGTAAATTAGAGTCTCGCATCACTCGCAGCAGCAGTTGTGTGTAAAACCCTAAAGCCCAATCAACTGATCCCTCTTTCCCCATTTCTCTACTTTAAAATCTCTCTCTCTCTCTCGATTCATCTCTCTCTCTCTCTCTCAATTCTTCACTCTCTCTGTCTCTCTCTCGATTCATCTCTCTCTCTCTCTCTCTCGATTAATCACTCTCTCTATATACTATCTTGTTCTAATCTCCAATCAATCTTGCTTCTATCTATACACTGACGTCACAGCTGAATCTACACACACTAGTGAAATCCACAGTACATCAAACTGATAATAACAAGGCTGGCGAGTGTTAATTATAGGTGATGGCGGATCTGCCAGGTCTGGGAGGCATAAAGATTGGATTTTTAGGGTTTGAAAGAATTCAAGTATGCTGACTGTGTTAAGAGTTCATCTCCCCTCCGATATTCCCATTGTTGGCTGTGAACTTACTCCTTATGTGTTGCTTCGACGTCCCGATAAGTCTGTTAGTACTGATGATGTTAACGAATTCTTGCCTGTTGATGGACATTTCTTGAGATACAAGTGGCAAGTTGTTTTCCTTCCCCCAATTATATTATGCTTTCGGTTTTCGTAATTTTAGCTAATTTGATTCGGATATGTGTTAGTCTAGTTCGGGTGTTGATTATGATTTGATGTTCGTATACTTGCTTATTAAGTGATTTAATTTGTCGATGTGAGATTCGTTTATGTGTAGAGTTAGTTGATTTATGAATTTTAGGATTATGATCCCCTTTGTCAAACATTGCTTTAGCGTCTTGTACTTGTATAGTTAGGATTGCTCACCGTGTGTGCCAGTTTCTGTTCTTGCAATGATATATTCTGAGATTTGCGTACTTATTTAATACATGTTGTTACAGTGTTACTAGCTCTATTCTGATGATCTTGTTAAAGACATGTATTTATCTTATGTTTGGATTTCTTCGCTTTTCAATTTTGAGCTTATTACAGAAGAAAGGCAACTACTGGTAACCTATATTTGTAACACCTGCATACTTTGTTGGATGTATAAAGTATAAGTTATGATGCAAAGAGAAACCTAAAAATGAAATACTGATATGGATTATGAAAAACAATTGGGAGGAAACATACTGGGAGAACAGATTCACCCAACTGGGAGGAAACATACTGGGAGAACAGGATTCACAAAGAATGTTTGCATTCAATTCTATGATGATTAGGAAAAAAATTACTTTAGGCCCAACAAGTTCTTGCTTAGAAAGCACATGCTACCATCCTCTGGCTATGATAATTATTGAAATCATGGTCATTATACATGATTAGATTTGTGAACTTTCTCATAAATTCTTATGATTTAGTTGATCTCTGACTAATTATTTCTTTTGAGTCACAGTGGACCATGTTTTTGATGTCTTGGTTACCTTTTTGCTACATGTTTTATAATTTGATAGATACATAATCGTTTGGTTTCAACATTTTTCTGTTATACGGAATCCGACTCAGGCCACTCGATCTCTCGTAAAAGTTCCTCCCAACCATTACTAGATTTTCCATTTATATAGTGAAGTAGTACATAGATAATCTTTTTTGGTACTAGAACGGTGTGATTTTGAAGGTAGACAGTCAACTTGCTATATGGCTTGTTAGAACTTCTACTTTATTGACCTTCTGATTTCTTAATCACCTTGTTACAAAAGCCAGCTGATGAATAATGGATATTGTGTCATATATGTATACGATAAAGCTACTTGAAACTTGGTTTCTCAATTCAATTAAATTTATATTTGATCCTTTGAACTTCTCCTCTGCAGGTACCGGATACAAAGTGATAAGAAAGTTGCTATTTGCAGTGTACATCCATCTGAGCAAGCAACTTTGCAATGCATGGGATGTGTCAAGGCTAAGATTCCTGTTGGCAAAAGTTACCATTGTTCTTCTAAATGTTTTTCCGATGCATGGCAACATCATCGTGTTCTACATGAGCGTGCCGCTAGTGCTGTAAATGAAAATGGAAATGAGGAGGAAGAACTATTTGGACGCTTTAATAGCACCGGATCTGGCGGGCTAGCCGGTTCACAGTCTAATTCTAGCCTGTCGAATGGGACAACTCCTCTATATCCTGCTGCAGTTGCACAAAGGAATGGTGGGGAAACATGGTTTGAAGTTGGATATGCTAAAACCTATACACCAACAGCTGATGATATCGGCCATGTACTTAAGTTTGAGTGTGTTGTGGTAGATGCAGAGACAAAATTACCAGCAGGGCATGTCAACACTTTATTAACATCTCGTGTTATTCCAGCTCCATCTCCTACTCCACGTCGCTTGATTTCAGTCAGTGGAGTTGATGTGACAGGTCATCTTGATTTAGATGGCCGTTTATCATCTTCGGGAACTTTTACTGTGCTGTCTTACAACATCTTAGCTGATGTATATGCTACAAATGAGTTGTACAGTTATTGCCCTCCTTGGGCTCTTTCATGGCCATACCGTAGGCAGAATTTATTAAGAGAAATTGTTGGTTATCGTGCAGACATTGTTTGCCTTCAAGAGGTAAATAATTAATATCAGGTTATTGTTTAAATTAGTTGTGAAAGTGAATTTCCAATTTATAAGTTCTAACAAAATTATTTAAGTTATTATGATGGTTAAAATGTTGGATGGGTAGTACTTCATAGGTCATTGCTTATTTTTGTTTTATCATAATAGTAGTTTGATCTTGCATGTAGGTGGAGTACATTGTTCAACCCTGTGCTGCTTATAACTACATGTAACGTTAAATATTCCTAGGGAATTGTGGGTCTGACATATTTTCTAATCTCCCCTGCTTTTCAGGTTCAAAGCGACCATTTTGAGGAATTTTTTTCCCCTGAGCTCGACAAACATGGTTACCAAGCACTGTTCAAAAGAAAAACAGCTGAGGTTGTTTGTTAATAAATCTTAGTTATTTGCCCTTATATCACAGGTAAAGTTATTCACTGACATTGTATGTACCAAATGCAGGTTTTTAGTGGCAATGGGAATACCATTGATGGCTGTGCCACTTTTTTCCGCAGAGATAGATTTTCACATGTCAAAAAATATGAGGTATGGAAAAACTTTGCATGTCTTTATATATCTATGGAATACGTAACTTAAATTGTCTATGTGTCAGGTTGAGTTCAACAAAGCTGCACAATCATTGATTGATGCTTTGGTTCCTAATGCTCAGAGGAGATCTGCTCTTAACCGTTTGGTCAAGGTATGCTGGTTAAAATAATCTATTTGCTTTGTCCATTTGTTTGCTTTGTCCATGTTAATTAAAACCAAATGTGTTTTGTAGGACAATGTTGCACTGATCGTGGTTCTTGAAGCGAAGTTCAGTAATCAGGGGGTTGATAATCCTGGGAAACGCCAGCTTGTCTGTGTGGTAAGTACACATTGCCTACCTTTTGTTGTATTGAGTCTGATTATGTAGGCTCTTCTTTTAGGCTTCATATCCTTAATATTGGCCTACTTCCATCCAGTACACTTCATTGATGTCAACTATGAGTAACGAATAAAAATTTGTCCATATATTATTCATTTAGGTATACTGAATGTAATCAATTGAAACTTTTACTGGAGTTGGTTCCAGTCGCATCCATGATTCCAAATACTTGAGTTCTTTGTATTTGTATTTTACATTTCATTAGATGTCCTTTGTATTCAGCTTTAAGAAGTCAGTTTTTGTTTGAGCAGTATCAATCTTTGGATTCAACCTGTGAAGCCTTGACATTTGTCAATTTGTCATGCAGTACCTCTTATTTTATTTTATTTTTTTAAACATCAAATTTTAATGTAATTTAATGTTTTCTTGATTCTTTTTCTAAAACGTAAAATAATTTCTTTATTAATAGAATGATAGTTGGGCCTATAATTTAAAGAATGATAGTTTTGAACTTGTAAAAATTTGAAATCCGGGGGCACGGGGACATGAGTTTAAAAAAAAAATGATTTTGTGAAGGACTTTGGAAATTAGGCGTCTCTCTACTTAATCTCATTCTCTTCTTTCTTTCTTCTCATATTTTTAATCCGAGAATCACCTACTTGTCAATTATGTAACAAGTTTTAGCTAACAAAACAGTTTCTAGCTTGCCCTAACTTCTTGTTCTTTACTAGTTTTCTGTGCTGATGATAGATGTACTAGTATCTGTTTTAGTAGGTTGCACGTTTCTAATCAGGGTTTCACTCGTAAAAAAAAAACTGTTTAATCTATTAGATAGAGAAATCTTATGTTCGTTATTCTAAATGATATAATTATAAAACGTCTCAAGGTTCTAGTCAAGCTTTTGGTTGTTAAACATGAAATATAATTCTAAGCAAGCCCTCAAGCTTCCTTGGCCTAGTGATCCCCAATGTGGTAAATATTTGGAGATCTCACAACCTCAAATGCAGACAATCCTTTCTCAAAGTTGAAAATGCTCTTATTGTGTATAAATATGGTCTTGTATACAGCTATGGATAATCTAATACACACACATAGTTACATACTGTATATATATGTTTATGTTATTTCGATCTGGTATTACTTTTTACAATATACTGTCATTTGTGTGCTAATGCTTATAAATGTCTATACTTTGTAGGCCAATACGCATGTGAATATCCATCAGGATCTGAAGGATGTCAAGATTTGGCAGGTTTTGATTGATGCCTATACCTCTCTTTATTGGCTTGTTGAGTTTTTCATAACTGTTTCTTTCTTGATTTTGTGTTATCAGGTCCACACTCTCTTGAAAGGGTTAGAAAAGATAGCTGCTAGTGCCGACATTCCCATGTTGGTATGTGGGGATTTCAATTCAGTGCCTGGAAGGTATGTTATGTGCTTGAAAATACTCAATTCATCAATTACATCTCAGCTAACTGTATTAGGTTAAAAGCTCGACGATGTTATTCATCACAATTAAATTGTTCTAATTTTTGTACTTCATTACAGTGCTCCTCATGCACTTCTGGCATTGGGAAAAGTAGATCCTTTGCATCCAGAACTGGCTGTAGACCCTCTAGGAATCCTGCGCCCTGCCAACAAGCTCTTGCATCAGTTGCCATTGGTATCTGTTGTTTCTCTGCTTAGTGCTATACATAACTTCATGGCAGAATGTTTGTTGAAGATGTGTTACAACTTACATTTCATATATGTCATGTTTTATAATGATTACAATTTACTTTTTACTACAGGTCAGTGCATACTCGTCTTTTGCTAGAATTGGAGCTGGTCTTGGCTTTGAGCAGCAAAAAAGGAGGATGGATCCCGGCACAAATGAGCCTTTGTTCACAAACTGCACCAGAGACTTTATTGGTACTCTCGATTACATATTTTACTCAGGTATATTGGTTCTCCATTTTCTTTGTTTTTGAATTACCAATGGCATCTGCTCTCTCTATCCCAACTGGAAGTTTTCGCAACTCTTTATTTGCTTCTCATACGGACCATAGGAAATCCTAAATGTGCAATTATTATGTGGAGTGATGCTTTTGCTTTAGTATTTGATAAATTATATTATTTATTATGGAGATGTGAACTGTATTGATTTATTTATTGGCCTGCAGCGGACTCTTTAACAGTGGAGTCTTTGTTAGAGCTTTTGGATGAGGATAGCTTGAGAAAAGATACAGCTCTTCCTTCTCCAGAGTGGTCCTCTGATCACATAGCGCTGTTAGCTGAATTCCGCTGCAAGCCCCGAACAAGACGTGGATGATGCAATGTAAGTTCCCAAGCTTTTTCAGAAACTGAATATTGTGCTTTCATTTTCTTTCGTTTGCACTTCTTTTTTTTGGTTTGTATACCCTTCTCTAGAGCACCGAGGAGACATTAAATAATAAAAAAGCAAATTAATCATTCCTTACATTAGGAATCGTAAATAAGTTGACGTGTCTACATAATATATTTCACTAAAAATTGTATTTATTTCTATATTCATTTAAGAAGCAGTTTTTACAAAGTGCAAATTGAAAGTCATTGTCTGAACAAAGGTATTACGAACATGTCTGAACACCGAGTGGACAAGAATTTATTTTAGAGTAAATTGCACGTTGGATTCCCTAGAAATATCATATATATTGGCATTAGTAAATGTAGTTTGCAATCATGCAGTTTTGTTCGGTAAGTTATAAAGCATATTCATTTGGCATCCCCTGACAGTTTTCCATAAAAAATCGCAGGTATAGCTAACATGATCATGGGTATTTTTGGAACTAAAGAAAGTTCGATTCCAGTAGAACTCAATTGGAACTCCAATATAAATCCTTTAGACCTCAACTAAAGACCAAATAAACCTCTAAAGCTTGATTAAAAGTCTAATGAAGCCCACAAAATTTCACAAAGTCTCCATTTAAACTTCTACTCAAAGTTTAAACCCCACTCAAATCTTCAATAAAGCCGTATAAACTTCACTGAAGTTCAATAAAACCAAAATTCATCTAACAGAACATTAATGAAATTTATTGTTCCGTTGATGGGGACTTCAATGGAGTTTTCAAGGGATCATAGTTCCCGAAAATACCCGTACCCAGGATGAGGTTAACTGTTAAATTGGGTGTGAGATCAAAGTGCATGGAACTTTAAACTTACCGGATCAAAGTGCATAATAAGAAATATGTATACCAAGATTGATATTTGTGATGGATTAATATGAGAGTTTAATTTTGAATAGTTATTATGCTTTTATATCCTTTGATCTGCAAGTTATGACTACATTGAAATTGCTGGATTTTATCTTGTAGAATTGAGATTTCCTTAGGAGCATAATATATATAGTATAAGCCGATGGACACTATGTTTGTTGATATTTAAAGTTAGAATTTTACGCATCTATTAATCTTATGAAGAAATGAATGTTGTAGTTTAGGCTCATAGTTTATGGCATACTTCTTGAAATCTAATAATACCTTGTACAAATGTCTCATCTTCTATGTCTAAAGATATTTAGATATTGTTTCGTAGAGGCTAAATGGATACTTAATGCCTTTTCGGTATTGTTAGTAATAACTTGCATTGCATAAATGCAGGTCCAATATGTGGGAAAGATAGAAGAATGAAGAGAACCAATTGGTAAAGATAGTTTATATAAAAAATTTTAGGTTGTGCTACATCCTGGGTATTGATCCTTCAGATAGTTTACTTTGTATTATGCTACCTTGTCCTGATAGAAAATCAGATGGTTTTACTTTGTATTATGCCACCTTTTTTCTGATAGAAACTTGTGACTTGTGCGTATGCCTCAAATAGTTTTCAAAGTTATTATAAGAAATATTTCTGTTGCAATATGGATGTTGAGTATACTTAGCAGTAGTGATATTTGCTATTCTATCAGCAGTTCAACGAAGTTTTTTCCCATAATTATATATTCTTAATGTCCACGATTCACGGACAAGAAATTGTTTGCAAAGACTGTACCTAAAAGTTCTGGTTGGTGATTATCGGATTGGCACTTTTCACTAGTTAAGCACAGGTCAAGAATTGTAAAAATTTATGACTAAAGCTTGTTTAAAATGTGGAAGCATATTTTGATGCAAAGAAACAGCTTGAACGGATCCAATTAAATCCTGAACAACAGTTTGAGAGCTTTAGAACAAAAGTATTTCACTAAGAGGGATGGTTTATACAATGAATAGTGCGGTTTGAACTATTGATTTACGTAATTGGAGCAGTAACGAGGGATTAATTAAGATCGTTCAATATAAATATTCCATGTTGTACGTAGCAGTATCACATCCGATGTAGCAACTCTACATCGAGACTTGGGAGTCCTAAAGAGATTCCACAAACTATACAACCAACTAGCGTCCCAACACCTGAAGACATTCTACTGTTCTTTCCATATGCGACCAGTGACTCTCAATTTAAGCTCTTCCCTGTCCCCGCCTGAAAAGAACAGAGCCAAATTTCTAGGAATGATGAGCCCGTCTAGGCTGTCCCGAACTTTCCTGTGACTATCACGGATACTTCTTGGTACACCTTGCCATGTTAACTTACGCCCATATCCACCAACTTCCAACGAGTAGCCGAACTTTTTCTCCTCACTTTCCTCACCCATAAATCGTAAGAATGATGTGTACACTGGTGCTGAACCCAGCTGAAAAGCTTCAAAATGCAAGCAAAACTGTCTTCCAAAGCAGTTGAAGACCTAAATGGCATTACACCGTGTAGGTCAGGTTTGGATAATTTTACGTAATTTTTCTCAGTTACACTAGAAAGCAAGATTAAATCATACTTGATGCTGATCAAAAATAGAAACTTACAGTAAGCATCCATGTGGCATTTTCAACTTCGTGCGGGTTTGCTTTGACATAACGATGGTTGAATGTACATCCATCATGCATGTCAACATTGTGATCATCTTTGAGATGTGCAACAAGGGCTGGAATATCACCTGTTATGGAACATTCAGACCCAGCATACGGACAATTATAGGGACGGAACCGGCAGTGTTGCTCGTGCTTCAGCTTGCTATAGTACAGAAAAATATCATGGCAGCCAAGACCTTGGTATCTGCAGGGAAGTTCCAATGATTCAGCTACTTTCTCCAAAGCCAGACACCTAATATTTCCAAGTTCAAGGCGACAACTTGGGCAGCAATTATGCACTCTAATTTTGCAGGCTGAGCATAAAGTATGGCCATCTGGGCACTGAAGGAATTATATCAAAAAGAAGAGTAAGTAACACTCTAAGTAACTGTAAATTATGTTGTTACAGAGCCTAATATTTTCATGCTAAAACACTAATGTTGATAGGTATCGGAACAACACAACATAAACTCACAACAATTTCACAGCTTGTAATCATTTAAATCAAAGATTAATTCAAACACATTCTTTACTTCCTTGAATCCAACCACCCCATGATAGATACACTTATGTTAAGACTGCATCTTTAAAATGGAGAAAGTATTTTTGTCTATGTTACCCGGACTAAGCTGGAGTGTCCAGCTTGATACGAGTCCACCAAATGTCGGACTCGATATTCTTTGCATTTTCTTAGCCTAAAATGGTGTCGCGTCTCCGCACCCAGAGTGCTCGGCACAGGTACTCAAAGTGAAACAATATAAATTTGGATTAACACACATAACTTTTAATATTTATACAATTTGAACTTCAATACAAATATTGAGAACACTTATTTGGCAGGCAGATACTGAATTAGGCATCATATTAAACTAAGTTAGACACCCACTCTGGTTAGATGCAGTAGTCTTACTATTATAACGTTTTTGGCACCAGATCGCGAAATGAGCTTTCTTAGCATAGAATAATTAAACTTCCCTTACCGTATTCATATCTGATCAGACTACTCGCTGATTTAATTGCCAAAATGCACGTCAACGTGAAACACAAATTGTTAGGAGAGGAAATTTATCCGATCTCTTTGTGAGATGTGTTGTCAATGAGACCAAGAACACAAGTTGTCGACATATGTAAATTTATTAAATCACGCCTTTCAATCAGCAACAACTTCTGCACTACACAGTTACACCAAACCCCAGTAGAAGTGATAGTGGGGTGGGAAGAGTACAAACCAAGACCAGTACTGTAAGATATATATTCCCCATTTTTTCAGATTGGCAAATTCATAATTATTAGGTAAAACGCTTTTGATAAGGAAAAGGGCAACACAGTAATCAAGTCTCTTTTCCTCTACATTCATTAAACTTGAAAAGCTTGAATGAATGATAACTATAGAAGAGCTTTCTCACCAAAAATGACAGCCACAGATAATGATAATTTTAGATTAAAAAATCAAGTTATACGCAAAGTATATCCTATGTTAGCATGTAAAATTGAATCTGGTATTCATGACAAATATAAACAAGTTCAAATCCATACTTGTTTATGAGGCTGAGTGAGTGAGAATCTGAAATAAGAACATACCTGGTAAATTGGAGGGTACATTAAACTCTTGCAGACAGGACATTCAAGAAGCTCATGCACTCCATTGGTTGAAGGAATTCTGTGCTTTTCACCAAGCCCAATGGCACTCTTTATAAGAGTGTTATTCTTCTCCATCTTTCCCATTCCAACATCATATTTCACATGTTTTGGGTGAGACTCTACGACTTGTTTGCAAACACCACCGTCCGGAGCCATTTGTGATTCCAGAAATAATTAGTGACTAAAATCAGAACTGTACACAATCAATAACTTAACCACTACGAATTCTTGGAGCTGCTTTCTATGGAGTGTGGCCTGCCAAACAACAAACACACAATGAGATCATTTAACTTAATAGTTTAGGGAACAGAACTGCAGAACCTGTATATCTTATATCTGACCTATGTTCTTTATATAAGAACAAACATCATAAACTTGACGCCAGTAAGTTGATAAAGACATGACACAATTATGCTATTGTTTGCCAACTGAGAACAACGAGACCATCTACCAGACTTAAAATTTAAATAATTATCTTTCTTAGGTGAGATCAGTTGATGTAGTCCACCAGGACCCAAAAGATTCTCTGACCAACCATCTATAAACATAGACAATAAACATAATTTTCTTCTACATAATGTTTTGGTATTCATAAAACACTAATAGCATAAACACCAGAGCTGAAATCTATGAATGACTAGTACTTACTGGAGATAGGCATTCTAAGTCAATCATCTAGTTAATTACTCATCAATTATTCATATTAAGACAGTTTACTTACCACAAAAGGGAATAAAACACAAAATAACAAAAGATAGAGCCTTAAATAAGAATATTCAATATACCAACTGAAGCATCCAGAAAGTGAGAATCAAGGACAATGATTGTCATCTGGTAGCCTTCCTATTTTCCTTAACCCTAAAATATTCTTCATTTTGAACCTGAACAAACTTGTGGGACTACATAAAACCAACTCTCTTCAACAGATACCCACACATAATTTGATTCCTGACAACAGTCAAATCGTCGAACAAGGCGATATATAAACAAGACTCATCATTATACGTAATCATAAAATTGTCGAAAAAAGCATCCATGTCAAGTTAAAAACACAAACTAATTACTAAAAATGGAGAAGGAAAAACAAATTCCTCCTCCAACAAAATACCATGTTCTGTTACTAAACTGAACCTAAATTCAGCAACAAATTAATCATCGAATTCAACCCGAATGACAATCAAGCATTACATCTAAAAATCATCAAAAGCAAGAGAAACCCATCTTTCGAAAAAAAACAACAATTTATACTTGTTAGAATCAGGGTCAGTCCTGAGATTCACGGAGCCTAGTAAAAATCAATTTATGGGGCCCTAACATACATATCATGCAATTTTATATATATTTAACCAAGGGAGTTGAAAATTTTTGGATCTCTCGAGTGTGGGGCCCTAGGTGCAAGTCTTGCTCGCCTATAGTGAGGGTCACCCCTAGTTAGCAGGGTCTCATCCTTATAATCAAGAATGACATGAACCATGTTAAAAATTACTACTAAGTAGCATAAAACCAGAAGAACCCACTGATAATTTGAATCATGGTAGCCATATAATCACATGAATGATCAAGAACATAGTAAAAAGAACAAGATAATATCTCTACAGAACATGCAAAACCTCATCAATTAATAAAAAGAAAAAAGAAAAACAACCTGATCATGTTCAATACATCAATAGAGATATAAAAAAATCAAAACTTTAAGACAAAAAAGATCACAAAAACTTAAGACAGTAACTTACTAACTTGTGCAAAGAGGGTTTGGAGCATATCAAGTGTAGAGAAGTAAAGACTTACATTCACACGCTTTTCATCACTGTCTCCTGTGTGTCTCACTGCAAAATATAAAATCAAGTTCATATGTCTCTTTATTTATTCCCGGAAGGAAATAAAATAATAATAAGGAAATAATTGTAATAATAATAAATAAATATACTACTAATTTGTTTTTAAACGACTGACGTAAAAGTTTAAACACTATTCTGAAAAACGGAAATTGGAACTAATCCGTAAGTAAATACACCTTACAATGATTAATTGGATAATTGATAATTAAATGAAATATTAATTAAATATATTTAAAGAATATATTAATATGTAATTGCTAAAGTTGATTTATTAATTTAAAAAGAATATGTAGTGATTAATTTAATTCTAAAATTAAGTCAACATAACATCTTATAATGATCAGGTGATTAATCGACAAAATTGGTGACTTTATAAAATGATCCGTAAATAGCAGTGTCTAAAAAATCAGTTAATTTGGACGAGTACTCGGGTGAGTACTCGAAAAACAAAGGTGAATCGATTCGGATTCAACTGAGTATTCGACCGAGAACTCGGATACTGGAAACAAGTATTCGAAAAATTAGTTAATTACTCGAATTTTTGAAAAAATAGCCGAGCAGATCCGATTTCCAAATTTTACAAAGTACAGACCTTGGTAAATAACGAGAAATTCAAGGATTCAAAAGAGTTTCTGCTATGTACGTGGTGCAATTTTGTATGTAAATGACATGGGGAAGCGTGACGTTTTTGCCCCCAAACAGCACGAAACTTTTAAATTCTTATTATTACTATACATATTTACCTCACTGTCAATTCGTTGACGTTTACTTGTGCACAATCCCGTCATTGGACAGTGATCCAGGACATACAATTTTTACTACTGTAGATTTACCTGGTAGTGCAACATGACTGTCACTAGCGAATTCGAAAACTTTAGCTTCAGCGTGTTGTGTGGTTCTAGGCAGGGGCGGAACAGGAATATAGTTTAGGAGTGACCGAATAATTATTTAGGAGATCGAATCAAATAATTTCAGATTTTTTCAAAATTTTACACTAAAATTTTGATAAATTTTGACAGTTGACGGGGACCGGGGCTCACTCCAGTCCCCCTAGTTCCGCCTCTGGTTCTAGGTAATATTCAAGCAAAAAATGAAAACAACTTTAACCAGAGGTGAAGAATAGAGGTGAAGAAGGGTGTTAACGCCATGTAATAAGACATGTATGGGCACCTTTATTAACATTTTTAATTTAATATATTAATTGCTTATATTTATTCCTAAGTATAAATATTAGAAGTGATTATAATAACTTTTATCATGAAAATTTCTTCTTCAATATTTTAACGTGCTTGCTAAATTGTTATTGTATGTAATTGTAGGTGTGAAGTAGAAGTATCAAATTTAAATAAATACTTATAGAATGACAATATCAACTTAGTAACCTG
>PHNY01255722.1:0-14145 GCA_003724115.2 Anethum foeniculum
TAATCTGTATCCTCAAGAGGGGATAATCTGTATCCGTATTCTGTGATCTGTATCCTCAAGATCAATAAAACTTTTCTCTTCTGCCTATTATTATAGTCTTTCTTGCTTCCGTTATAACATTATTCAACCATGCAAATGAATATATAGATCTTGAAGGCAAGTATTAAAAGTTCCATCTTTTGGAGTTATTAAATCAGTTGCGGGAGGTTAATTTATTGTTAGCTACTAGAACATGCTTTGGTTTAAGTTTAAGGGAATATTGTTTGGATTTTTAAAATTTATGGGTATTTAAACTGAATTTTGAAAAATTCTTTAAAATCTGTAGATATTTAATTTGGATTGCAAAATTTCTTTAAAATCTGAGCGTGAATTTAAAAAATTCATTAAAATCTTGTGACATTCAATTTGAATTTTAAAAAATTCATTAGAATATGATAGTATTCAAAAGTCTATAAATTTTATTTTATTTGATAAATTCGTGGATTTAATGAATTTGCTACTATATATTCAATTTTCTGAAATCTCTCTAAAATATATGAGATTTCAGAAAAATTCTGAAAAACTCACCAAAATCATCAAGATTCAAGGTTTACAAGATTTTTTTTATCAACTCCATCATATTCCGCGAACAATTAAAATTAATGAAAATCTTTTAAAATTTATTAATTATTATTAATTCTTTAAAATATGAATCGAATACACCTCCAAAATAATACTCACTTATTCTCAAAAAAAGTACTTATAAATTTATACTTTTCTGAGAATAAATACCGATAGCATTTGGCATCGAACATCCTACAGACCTACGACCACCCGCCGCCCTAAACCTCGTAAGTCAGAAAATTTTGTCTACTGCTTATGTAGGCCCTCTTTGTTTATTCTTATCCACCCGCCTCACTTTTTCCACAGCACCGTAACACTTAGTTATCTAGTTCACTTCCCTTTCACTTCCACGTTGTCACCACCCCTCCGATGGAGTACCAACTAGCAGGAAGAAGGATAAGAAGAAAAAAAAGGAGAGAAGAGATGAGAGAGCAGGAAAAAATTTACGGAAAAAGAGAGAAAAAAAAAAGAAGAAAATTAAACCTACAAGGAAATCTAACTATCAAATACTTAAAATTTGACCTAGTATTAACCCAAATACTCCTCTTTTGTTCTTTAACGACGCCCAGTTAGATAATTTAAATACTTACAGACCTCGAGCCTTTATATTATTTGTTGAATATGCTAAAAGTTGATAGTGTCGAACCATTTCTTTTTAATTTCTACTGAGGCACTTAATTAGGATAGGTTATATCATTTCAATAACTTTTTGTTAAACTTCAATCACTTGGGCCAATATTGCTAGCTAGATTCCAAGTACAAGTAGCTAGTAGAGCTAGAGGCTAGAGCACAGTATAATTAACATAATTATTACTGGGCAACAACTCAATCTGTGCCCCTCTCGTTCATGAGCTACTCGGCAACATATTCTGAACTTAACATTTTTAACATGCTTGCACACGAGTACCAAATAGAAGAAATATAATTTGTTGGCATAAATTACCGTAAGAGGTAAATAAAAACAAGAGGACAATCTAACAAAAAGGGTCATATCACATCTAGCAAGCAAGACATTGACATGAAAAAGCTAGATCAGGGACTTATATCTCATCCACAACAACGGAAATCCTGTAAATTGACATGTCACCAATAAGAAATCAGAATGCAGATAATATTTATATTTTTAACCAATGAGAAAATAGATAAGGCCTTTTAGTGGGTCCTAATAATCCAAACCCTTTACACTTGTGTCATAAAAAGTACATCAGATAATCTGCAATATTAGTAATATATATCCTATTCATAATCAGAAATTCCACCGAGGCCCTGAAAAGTGCATGAAATCAACCTCATTGAGTCATTGCTGACACTTCAGTCACAATTATTTCTTAAATTCTCTGCTTAAAATGCACACTCATTTGTCCTAATTTTCCTGCTACATTATTTTCTTTCAAGTTCTCGAAAACTCGAAATAATTAAATTCATGATTTCTATCAAGAAATTGGCTAGTGCAGTAGGTGGCAAAACGGCTAGAGCTTGTGATAGTTGCATAAAGAAGCGAGCTCGGTGGTACTGTGCTGCCGATGATGCTTTTTTATGCCAAGCTTGTGATTCCTCAGTTCATTTAGCCAATCTTTTAGCTGGTAGACATGAAAGAGTACGCCTAAAGACGGCTTCCACGGAATTAGGTTCAGTGGAGCCGTCCTGGCACAATGGTTTCAAAAGGAAACCTCGAACACCACGCAAATCAAAATCACAGGGCGTGCAGAAAAACCCGACACATCTCGTGCCAGAGATAGGTCAGGATGAGAATTCATTTGAAGAGAATGATGAGCACGAACAACTTCTTTATCGAGTCCCGATTTTGGAACTTTTTGCTGATCAGCCATGCCTTCCAGGGGAAAGTAAAAAAGGAGTTGGAAGTGATGAGGATGGTAACTTATCAGGCACGATAAGTTATGATTGTGCAGACCGTAAAGATAAGCATAGTTTGCATGGGTTCGGCGAATCTAAAAATGATATTGATGAATTCGCAGCTGATGTCGAGAGCTTACTAGGTAAAGGTTTAGATGAGGAGTCTTTTGACATGGAAACATTAGGGTTTTTAGATTGTAGGGAGAAGGACTTGCTGGAAAGTTGTAATAGAAGTATCGAAACAGTGAAGCTTGAAGCTAAAAAAGACAACGATATTACCATTGGGACTAATATTGCTGAGATCGATATTAGTATTACCGGGGAAAAATTTGCACTGAATTTCGATGACTACGAGTCTCTAGATAATTGTGAAGAAGATAATGAAGCCGGTGGCAACGGTGGAACATGTGGGGAGAAAGAAGAATTTGCCATCAAAAGTGACGATAATTTGGTTGGAAAGAAGAAGAATATCTTGTTGGCTCTTGATTATGAAGGGGTCATTTCTGCCTGGGCTGATAACAAGAGGCCGTGGTTGACAGTTGATGGGCGCCCGGAGCTAGACCTTAATGATTGCTGGCCTGACTGCATGGTAAAATGATTCTTTTACTTGGCATTCAATTTATTTACTACATATATCTAGAAAACAATAAAGAAGTAGAGTATGAAGTTAATTTTGTGTAGTTATGTAGTCCATATCAGAAGGATGAGTAGCACTTAGTAGAGCAGTATATATCACTGTTAAGTAAAGAGTAATACATAGAGGCCGAGATAAATATATGCTAACACTATTCTTAACATATAACGACACAAACTCTTGTTGCGACGAAATCATCCTCCCTTTTTTTACGGGATGTAGAGGTTCGGATTTTGTCAAATACAAGCTGAATACGTGAGACTCCCGAGATATATCTAAGGGATCATCAGTAATGTATTTCAACTCATTAGTACTTGGTAGATGTCAATTCATAAAAATAAAGAAGTCGGCCAATAAAGAGGTCCCATGCCTCAAAAGGTCCAAATAAGAACCACCATATAGGAAAGCACCAAAAAAACAAGACAAAGGGAAAAGGAGAAAATACTGGAAACGCAAATGCAACTTACTTTTACGAACTGCCTTTTAAATTACTCATGTGGATATAAAAATTTCAAACTAAATTTTCCTTTTACCTGTGAAACTTGTGAAAATGTAAACAAAAGAAACGACCAGCTAATGTAATGGTGGACGATATTTATTCAGATTTGTTTAAATTTTACAGAATGCATGTGGAAGAGTTGATTACCAGGCATACGGAGAGATGGGTGGAAGCAGCAATATAATGGTGGATGACGGGAGACAAGCAAAAGTATTAAGGTACAGAGAGAAGAGAAGAAGAAGATTGTTCTCTAAGAAAATAAGATACGAAGTGAGAAAACTAAACGCAGAGAAGAGGCCTAGAATTAAAGGAAGGTTTGTTAAGAGGCCAATTGACTTTGCAGCTTAGTTGCTAGTTCATTTCATGCTTGCGGCCAAATTGTAGTGGGTAAATCTACTCATTATTTACTGGAAGCTATAGCAGATAGCCAGATACCACCTTTTGCAACAAAAAATAATTATAATGTGAATAGCGGTATCGATATATTGCTGTAAATTGCTTGTTTTATGAATAATTATTTATCGATACTGAACAAACGCACTCGATTGATGTCATTATTAGGTACGATTTTACCTTGATAACGGGCTACTGCAGAAGCTAAAACACTTGACTGATGATATTTGCACAGAGCAGTTTTTGTTTCCTTAATTTTACAAGCCTTTCTAATCACTTTTTTTAGTCCAAAGAAGTCTCGGGGTTAAGTTTAGCTTACTATAATTTCTCCAAATGCATGTTTGATAATCATAATTGATGGCCGTCAGGAGTTTCAATGGTTTCCCGTAGCGATTTTAGCCATTATTCAGAGTATTTGCTATTTGGTTTTTTCTCGTTAGTTCTTTATCTGTTTTTCTTTGTTCTTTTATACTTCCCTTCTAGGTGAGTCATCATCTAGGATTTAAGGATGGAGNNAGGGGTAGACTAGGTGATGAGGATTGGCACTAGTAGGGCAGGTGGCAGAAAGCTCGGATAACCAGGGTGACTAAGAGGAAGCAGGTGACGAGGGGGCGAGGTGGAGTTGACAGAAACCGTAGGGGAGCATGTCCGTTGCGACGTAGGGGATGTCAGAGCCGTAGCCATAGCTAGGTTTAGTGAGGAATGTTCTGCTGTAGGTTAAGTTAAGAACATAAGCCATCATTTGCCCCTTTTATAAAAGAGGTTTCTTTAGGAAGCTAATTTTATAAAAAATATTAGGTGAATAAAGGGTTAGGCTTTTATTTACTTAGAGAACCATTTTAATGGTATAGGTGTCCATTATTTGGAGGGAAGGAAAAAGGAAAAGGAAAGGCGGTTTGGGATACGTGATTTTGGAGAAGAGCGCGGAGAGGGAGGTGATGTGTCTAGCGTGTAGTGAATGTGGGAGAGAGAAAAAAGCGGCTGAGAGGAGGAGTGGGGTGGGCCAGGGTCTAATGAGTAGGTATTCTTTTTCAAGTTTCAGGAAAAATAAAAGAAATAAAAAAGAGAGGGAACAGTTACTAGTTCATTATTATTATTTTTGTCTTCCCTATGTCTATATAAATACTTACAAAGGACCCGAGTATTCATTTCTTCCTTGTTTTATCTTCTATTCGGTTTTGAACAGGCATTAAAATCGGGTAACTTATCCGCTTCAGGTTTTCGGAAAGAAGAACCATAAAAGGGTTAATTCTCTTCAATCCGATTATCAGCCTCGTTTCAATATCAAGGTACTTCTAATACTGTGTTTTTTGTTTAGCGACTTTTCTTCATTGTAGAAGATCTTTGCTCTTGTATTTTCGATTGTATTCCGAGGATAGCACATAGCATGGTTTTTAGGCGTTTTTCATATTTTTTGAAGGGGACAATAGTTATAGCATTCGTAGGTTAAAAGGGATTGGGGACTCATAAGAGAGGGGACTGATTTTGGATACAGAGTGGTAAGAAAAAACGTCTGTAAAAAAGACAGAAGGGGGTTGATTGTGAGTATAGTCATTCTTTAGGTTTATCTATGACGAAGTAATCTTAAAATACGTTTAGTAACGTTGTGTATGAATTTTTTAGGATTGTTGAAAAGAAATGGCTAGGAGTGAGGAGAGTGCTACGGATTCAGAGAATGCTCTGTTATCTTCTTCTGGAAGGGGGGAGGATGTAGAGTCAGAAGAAAATTCAAGCAGTGAAAGCACCAAAGATCAACTAGAATAGGGAAGAAGGGAGGTGGGAATCGAGGAAGTAACTCCTGCTGCCCCTTTGAAGGCGGTGGCTCCTAAAGGCAAAGTGGTAGTAGTGGGTCGTTTGGGGAAAGGAGTGGGTATGGGAAGTACGTCTAGGGCAAAATCCATAGGTAAAGGGAAGTCCGTGGTGCATTCTGTGGGGCTCGAGGAGGTGAAACAGGGGGAAAATCCTCGAAGCTCTGCCCTGAGGGTTCCAACTAAGAGTTGTTTGGGTAGTGCTAGGGGGTGGTTGGACTGCTCGGAAAAGTTTGTGATGACTCCTCCGGATGCAAGAAGGGAAGATTACTTCAAATCTTATGGGAGGAGTTGTTCCTATAGAGCGAGTTCGGATATTTTGTCTGACTCAATCCTAACAAAAAAATTGGGAGACTTGGAGTTCATTAATAAACCTTGCATTTTTTATATAGAATTCAAGCCTTTCGTGAGGTATGCCTTTCAAATCTCTAGAGAATTTGACATTAGAGTACCTGAAGAGGGGGAAAGGATTTATCATCGAGGCGAGGATATGTGGGTTGGGATCCCATTAGAACATTTTAGAGCGGGTTTGCGTTTGCCTCTTCATCGTTTCATCCATACTTTATTTGTGGAAATGCGGTTAGGTTTGGGGCAGGTTGGGCCTAACTCTATTAGGAAAATTTGCGGTTTTATAGCTAGATGTTCTAGTTTAGGTTTCGAACCTACCCTGTCTTTGTTCTGGGCCCTTCATAAGCTCCAGGCTTCTAGGAATTACGATCCTTTATTTGAAATCCATTGGAAGGAAGGGAAGGCCTTAGGAGGTTGTCTGGTGGATGTTCCTTCATCGAACAAGGGATGGCATGGGGAATTTATGATGTTTAGAGGGGGAGATTTGGGATATCTTCCAGAATACCGTAGGCCCGATGGTGTTACGGGCGGGACCAGAAGGACAGAAAGGTTGGAAGAATATGAGAGGGAGTTCACGAGGAATTTTATAGGGGGAAAACCAAAAGGGATATGGTCAGAGGGCCGAAAGTTAAATTCCTCATAGGGCACCATCGTGGGTGATTCTAATCTTCTTGTTTGTTTTGATTCTTTTTTTTCGATACTGGAATTATAAGGTCGATCATCTGATATTTCATTTATTTTTTGTTATGCAGTTTTGTTACAGGACCTTCCTTTCCCTCAGGGTATGAATAAGTCAAGAATTTTGCTTCTGCGGCAAAAGAAGGCTTTGAGAAAGGGAAAAAGCCAAAGTGGGGATGGGAGTGCTGCAGGTGTTGAGGCCTCCGTAGGAACGGGGGCACCTGTTACTCTTAAGGATGTTAGTGGAACCTCGTCGAAGAGGGCAAGGTCAGCATCTACAGATGATCTTGAGCCGTCGAAGAAAAGAGGCTTGGCTACGGTGAGTAAAGAGCACAGCCTAGCCGACGCTGTTAGTAACATCCAGGTAGTGGATCTTTTGAGTGAGGAGAATGTGGCTGCGCCTCCTGAAGCCAAGGATCCTTTAGATGATCAGCCATTATCAGTGAGATTTGGAGGGGACTCTTCTGTAGGTGGGACTGAGCGGTATACACTGGTGCATTTCCGGACGGGCCAGGGTTGGCTAAGTTTTGGCGAAGGTGCAGAGACTCCAATTGAGGCGTTGAACGCATTCAAATTATCTCCGGATAAAAAGATGCTAGAGAAAACTCCTGAGGACGAGGCTATAGGAAAAGCCAAAGAAGCTTTCGGAATGGTACGTAGGCATTTTTTGAATTTACAACTGATTGTATTCGAAGTATACGTAATTGACGATTCTCATTGTTGTAGTTTGGAACGAGGTTTCTGGATGTCGTTCAAAGGCTGAAGCAAAAGGATGCTGAGTTGGTTAAAGAGAAGGAATGCTTGATTTAGAAGAGATTGGCTAAGGAGGAGGCTGTGGGCTTTCTTAAGGCAGCTCAGGAGAAAGCGCAAAAGTTGGAGGAGGATATGGCGAAGAGTATCCGAGAAAAAGAAGAAGTACTGAATAAATTGTCGGAGGTCCAAGAATCTTTTGATACCGAAAGGGCTATTTCGAATAGCCTCCGCACAGAAACGGAGAAGTTAAAGGTTGATTTGGCCAGGAAAACCCAGGAAGTAGAGAAGATAACCTTCACTCTCGAGAAGGTGGAGCAAGATGCTAACATTACATACAACGATTGTATGGTTAAGTTTTTGGAGACTCAAGACTTCGTGGATAAGGTGGAGGAGAAAGCTAGTGACTATCACGAAATAGGGTATAATGATTGTCTCAACTTTGTGGGAGTGGGTAACGTAGTGAGTCTTGAAGCCCATTCTTTGACAAACTTTAGGGTGGTGGAGATGGCTCGTTTAGAAAAAGAGAAGGACGAGATGGCTGAAGATTTGGAAGTAGCTCGCCGACGCGAAGAAGAGAAGTTGACCGTAGGGAAGGGTCAGGGAAGCGGAACCGGAAACCCGTTGGCCATGGAGTTCATTGTTGAAGCCGAAGCGAAGAAGGGCTCGGGGGGAGTCTAGGCTATTTATGAATGTTTTTTATTTTGGTTTAAGAATGTTTGTATTTTCTTAGTGGACTTAATGTAACGTTTTGTCTTGATCTAGTTTGTTTATGTTTTTAATTCCTGTCGTACTTCAAAAATCGTCGTTTATTGTTTTTATTTTTGGCTTTCGTATTTTATTTTTCAAAGAGCGATGAATATATGAATAAGTGGTTCCCTAAATTTTTGGGATGAGAAACAAAAAGTCGCAGCTCCTCGTATGGGGACTCACACGACGTTTCAGTCGGTCAAGGGAGTCATTTAAAGCTGCATTTTTCCAAGGGGAGGCAAACAGACTTGGTCATCCCTATAAATACTCTCCTTCTTAATGTAAAATCTCATACTTTTTCTACTTGGTTCTTCTGCTTTCTGGTGAACTTCTTTCAACTCCTTTTCTTCTTTTAATTTTCTTATTATTCAATATCTTATTTTATTTTTATCTACCAATTTTCACACTGATGTTAGTTTTCTATATTTTTCAGGTGATATCATTAATATAGAGATGTCGTCTCCGTCCGAAATTCCTGCAGAAAAGGGGCTTCAGGCTAAGCTTCACAGGGCTAAAAAGAAAATTTGTGTTCAGAGAGAGGCCATTCGTATTCAAGAGGAGAAAGCTGCTAAACTAGCTAGGAAAGTGCGTTCTAGGGAAGAGAAGATTCGAGCTTGGAAGGAGAAGGTGATTGATTTGGAAGTGAAGGTGGATATATTAGAAGAGAACTTGAAGGATGTTAAGATGGAGAATCACTATCTCCGGTCTGTTGCGAATGTTGATTATTGATGTTTTTATAATATGTTTTGGATGTTAAGGGGAATTTTTTCCCTTTTTATTTAAATAAAAGTACAGTGTTTTCGGGCTCTTGTATTTGCGTATTGTTTGTCGATATTTTCTTTCTTACAAATTTTCTATCTAATTTCCGATGGGTTTGTTTGGAAAGAAGATTAGTTCTTAAAAAACGTTAAGGACTACGATCGTTTAATTTGCGTTCAAGAATATTTTTAAGATAGAACATGCATGATTAAGGGGAATATCTTAAAAAGGGAATGTGTAAAATTAAATTACGAAATTAAGTTCAACATGTTAAATAGAAATAATATTGCATTATTTCTTGGAGGTTATGGTGACAGAATTTTGAAAGGATCAGTACGGATTAAGCACGTTTGCTATTTTCTTCTCCTATGCTCACCATATAAGAATTAATTAACTTCACCATTTTGTCTATTCCTCGTGATTTTCAGTATTAAATTATACTTGGTAAGGAAAATAAACAAGACAAGAGAAAAAAAAAAGAAAAAGGAACAAAAGAGAACCAATATCGGGAACGAAGATTAATAAGGCCAAAACTTGAGTATGTAATAGTGATCAATTTTCAGCGAAGTGAGTTTGGATTTTGTCTCTGCCGTAGCACGACTTGAATGTTATGCATATATGTACTGGCCTTCGGTTTTTTTATCGAAACGGGTTATGATTCTGTTTAGGCCGTAGCGTAGGATAATGTTACATATGTTGGCTTTTACTTCAGAAATCGGTTACAATTCTGTCCAGGCCGTAGCGTAGGATAATGCTACATATGTTGGCTTTTACTTCAGAAATCGGTTACAATTCTGTCCAGGCTATAGCGTAGGATAATGCTACATATGTTGGCTTTTAGATGGAGAGAATGAAGAAATAGAGAATCATTCCATGCCGTAGTCCTAGATAAGGCTGCCCATGTCAGCTTTTTATCAGAATGATCGTGTACTCTTCTCTGTCCTTGAGTTTCATTTGTACTCAATTATATTGGCTCTTATAAGAGGAGAGTAAAAGGATCCTTGATTTACAAGGCCGAACTTATTCATGCATCATAAACAACTTATCTATTTGATTCATGAAGGAAACGATCAGTAAATAAGAAAAACATATATCATCACTTTCAGCATATTTTTACATCATATGTCACTGATACACGCATGGATATTTGCATGACTTATCTAACACTGACCGTAGCGTTTAGCGTTTTCGCACTGGTCGCTACGGTTTTGCTAGTTAGGTACTCCCCTCCTTTTTTGAAAATTGGGAACTTTTAAGTTGTCTACGGGGAGGGGGTTTAAGATATTTCAAGGGAAAAAACGTTTCAGATGGGTTGCGTGCCAGGTGTTGGGCACAAGATCCCCGGATGGGTGTGATAGAATGTAAGTACCTGGGGGCAGAACTTTTGAAACAATGTAAGGCCCTTCCCAGGTTGGGTCAAGTTTGCTAGTGTGGGTGGGGTCTGAGGCTGACGTGGAACGGAGAACCAGATCTCCTTTGACAAAGGACTTGGGGTTGATTTTGCCGAAATATTGAGCTATCTTTTATTTGTAGTTTGCCATGCTGATGACAACTGCTTCTCTTCTTTCTTCCAAAAGGTCAAGATCAGCGCGAAGGCCTTGTTCATTGAGGGAAGGGTCATAGTTGAGGAGCCTTTGGGAGGGCTCTCTAATTTCCACAGGTATGAGGGCTTCAGTGCCATAAGTAAGGCGAAAAGGACTTTCTCCTGTGGGCTTCCTGGTGTCAGTTCTGTAGGCCCACAGCACATTAGGGAGCTCTTCAACCCATTTGGATTTCTGTTCTTCTATGTTTTTTCTGAGGCTTTGCAGCAGGGTTCGATTGGTGACTTCAACTTGTCCGTTGGATTGTGGGTGGGCCACAGAGGATCGTCGATGTTGAATAGAATAGGAGAGTAGATATTCTTCAAAATCTGAATCAGTGAATTGACGACCGTTGTCTGTAACAAGGATTCGCGGGATTCCGAAGCGAGTCACTATATTTTCATGGAAAAACTTCCTAGCATCCTGAGCTGTGATACGGGCAACGACTTTGGCCTCCACCCACTTTGTCATATAATCTACGGCCACGAACAAGAATTTGATTTTACCTTTGGCCAAGGGAAAGGGTCCCATTATATCAATAGCCCAAGTGTCAAAAGAGATAGGAGACAGAATTACAGACGGGAAAACGGGAGGTTGTCGAGGAACATTAGCAAACAACTGACACTTCTTGCATGTTCTGACATATTCTAAGCAATCCTGGCGAAGGGTGGGCCAGTAGAATCCTTGTCTCAAAACTTTATGTGACAGTGCTTCACCCGAAGAATGGCTTCCACATATACCTTCATGAACTTCCACCATACAATAATTGGCTTCGGCGCTATCAATGCATTTGAGTAAAGGGGCCAAGAAAGATCTTCGATATAGTTGGTCATTGAGAATGGTATAATGACTGGATTTGCTTCTGACTGATTGGGCGGTTTTTCGGTCTTGGGGTAAGAGTCCTTCCTGGAGATATAAGAGGATGGGCTTCATCCAATTTGGGCTGTAGGATAGAGTTAAGATTTCGTCGGATCTTTCAACGTCCGAACCTACGGTGGGTTTATTTAGTATCAGCCGATAGATGGAAGTATTAGTCTGAAAGGAATCGGTAGAGGCGAGTCTGGCTAGGGTGTCAGCTTTGGTATTTTCTTCGCGTGGAATGGTTTGTAGAGTAGCTATCTTAAAATGCAGGAGTCTCTGTCTTGCTTCTTCCAAATACTTGAGGAGTGGAAGTGATTTGGTGCAAAAATTGCCCAGTATTTGATTAACAATTAATTGAGAATCACTGTAAACATAAAGGCA
Organism: Anethum foeniculum; assembly: GCA_003724115.2. Classification (NCBI taxonomy): domain Eukaryota; kingdom Viridiplantae; phylum Streptophyta; class Magnoliopsida; order Apiales; family Apiaceae; genus Anethum; species Anethum foeniculum. The sequence goes on from PHNY01255722.1 coordinate 11,899, forward strand.
TTGTACTTGTAGAGCTTCGGCCAAGCGAAGTCCGGCTAGAAGGGCCTAGTATTCAGAACAATTGTTTGTGGCCGTGAACTCGAACTTGATGGATTGTTGGACCTCGAATTTTTGTGGGCTGATAAGCAATACTCCTGCTCCACTGCCTTCTTCGGAAGAGGATCCATCTACAAACAGTTCCCAAGGCTGGAATGGGAGAGGGGGTTCGGACGTAGGGGATTCCTTTTCCGAATGGTTGTCAGGAGCTGAGGACTCCAAGAGGAAATCGGCTAAGGCTTGACCTTTTATTGCAGTTCTTGAGGAGTAGCTGATGCTGAACTGACTAAGCTCTATAGCCCAGTTGGCCAATCTGCCCGAGAGGTCTGGTTTATGTAGCACTTTGCGGAGGGGGTAATTCGTGTAGACCTTGATTTCATGACCTTGAAAATACGGTCTTAACTATCGGCTGGCGAGGAGTGAATATGCAGCCTTCTCTATGACAGGGTATCTGACTTCAGCATCTCGTAAGACATGACTAACATAGTAAACTGGATGTTGTCTTCCCCCTTCTTCCCATAGTAGGCAGGAACTTACCGCCTCCGGTGCTACGGCGAGATATAAGAATAACATTTCTTCATTTACCGGTCGAGATAAAATGGGAGGAGTAGATAGGTAAGTCTTTGAAGATTCAAAAGCCTCCTGGCAAGATGGAGTCCAGGTGAAGCTTTTAGCAGTGCCAGCATCCTTGAGGGCTCGGAAAAAAGGTAAGCTTCTTTCGGCCAGCTTTGATATAAACCTGCGCAGGGCTGTAAGACATCCATTGAGTGATTGTAGTTGTTTCACAGTGGAGGGAGGTGGCATCTCCAAAAGGGTTCTGGTTTTTTCCGTATTCGCTTCGATGCCTCTACAGCTGATTATATGTCCCAAGAATTTCCCGCTGGACACTCCGAAAGAACATTTGGCAGGGTTAAGTTTGAGCTGAAAATGCCTCAAGGTATCAAAAGTTTCCCGTAGGTCTTCAATGTGATTGTCTTGGGTGTGTGATTTGACGATCATGTCATCGACATAGACTTCTAGATTATTTCCAATCTGTTGTGTAAAAATTTTATTCATATCTCGTTGATAAGTGGCTCCCGCATTCATCAAACCCATAGGCAATACTCGGTAGGCTTACACAGAGCGGTGAGTTATAAAAGCTGTTTTGGGTCGATCTTCAGGGGCCAACAAGATTTGATTATATCCAGAAAAAGCATCTAGAAAGCTGAAAAGGACATGGCCGGCTGTAGCATCTATGAGTTGGTCGATTGTGGGTAGAGGGTAGTGATCCTTTGGGGTGGCCCTGTTCAAGTCGGTGTAATCAATACAAACTCTCCACTTGTCATTTGACTTCTTAACTAAGACTACATTAGCTATCCATTCAGGAAACTGAATTTCGTATATGAAGTTTGCCTTCAATAACTTGGCAACTTCTTCGTCTACGGCTTGTTGTCTTTCTGGAGCAAAGTTCCTTCTTTTCTGTTTGATAGATTTCCGAGTAGGCTCAATGTTTAACTTGTGGAGGGCTACGGCTTCGCTCAACCCTGGCATATCTTCAGGTTTCCAGGCGAAAATATCCGAATATTGTCGCAAGAGGTCGATTAGTGTTTGCCTTAGAGGTTCCCTCAAGTCTCCACCGATGGATACTATTTTGGTATTGTTTCCCTCCTCTAGTTGGACCTTCTCCATTGGTTCTCCGGGTTCGGCTTTTGGAATTTTGTGTAATTTGTGAACCCAAGGTGGTGCGTCCGGGGCTGAGGGTAAGTCATCAATTAACATCGTCTGCTGCATTTCTGACTTGGCTGATTTAGAAGGGAGATCGGCAGTGTAACCCTCTCTGGTGTTTTCAGGGTGTTTTCTCTTTCTCGGTTGTGTTTGAGCTAAGCTTAACGAAGCGGAGTAGCAAAGTTGTGACGTTTCATTGTCTGTTATGAGTTCTCCTTGTCCCCAAGCTGTAGGGAATTTGACTTTCACATGAGGGATAGATATGATTGCTCCAAGGAGGAAGAGAGTAGGACGACCTATTATGACATTATAAGGGGAGGCAATATCAATGACATAATATATGACAATAGCCGTTACCTCTTGAGGGAGGGTGCCAAAAGTAGTCAGGAGATCAATAAATCCTCGAATAGGGATCGCGTTCCCTCCAAACCCATACACAGGTCCAGATAGTCCTTCACTGTTGGCCTGTTCTTGATAGTCGCCCAGGATCATCCTTTGGAGGGTGTG
>PHNY01255746.1:14134-24695 GCA_003724115.2 Anethum foeniculum
GGTTGTCAGACTCTTCGTTCTTTAACAGAGTGGCAACTAGTTCGCCCACAAATTATGTTGGGCGTCTTCCGATTTCGAGTGCAGCTTACGTGATCTGGCGGAAAGGAATAATCGTCTGCATTCAAACCAACAATGTGATCCTCTTCACATCATTACCTGCATCAAATTAGTTGTCAGAGATATATTGTTTACTAGTGACAAATTCAAAAGGCTGATTGAGAGTGCACTAGCATTATGTCTTTACTGTATTAAGAAGATTCTTTTCACTGTGTGATTTCTAAATCTGCTTTGTTTGTTTTAGCTTCTAAAGATTTCTTTTCTATTCCCCACCTGTTTTTTTACAGATCTGAGGTGATACATTGGATTTGTGTTTCTTTATCGAGTTTAGAAAATTTATTACTTAGCAAAAAGGGCATGAAGGCTAGAGAAGTCGGGCAAATGAAGGATTTCCTTGAATGATTAAATGGCTCAAACGACGACCGTAAAAGATCTATAAGAGAGATGATTAACTTCTACACGAAAATTGACTCTTCATCTCCGGTAACCTAACTTAACTTCTACAACCTACATGAAAAAGAGAAGAAAAAGAAGAAAATACAAGACAGAGAGGCTAAATTAGTGTACATGAAACCCTCAATTTGTGCAACTGATTGTTATATAAATAGGGTAATTATAATAAATTATCCGCTACTCCTTCCGTCCCAAATTAACTGTCCTGTTAGACTTTTTTTAGTCTAATTGACCGAACTTTGACTAAAAATTACGTATATTATATAATAAAAAAAATTATAAAAATTATATCATTTAAAAGTTTATCAAATCTACTTTAAAATGTATTTTCAATTTTTTAAAATTATGAAAGAATAATTCATAATTTTCAGTCAAAGTTGGGTCAAATTGACCACCAAATAGTCAAACAGGACAGTTAAAATGGGACGGAGGTTGTATCATTTACCAACTTGCTTTTTTAATGTTGAAGTTGACTTTTTAACTTCAAACATTGTACTGGCTATACATTTTCACATTTAGCAAATATAATTTTACCTTTTTCTTAAAAGTCTACTCCATTTGTTAGGTTTAAATTAAACATATGCATTTATTTTTATAAAAAGTATCATATTAAATTAAAAACAATAATTGCAGTGTCCTAATCCAAGTGTCGAATCCTTATAAAACGTGTCCCTAGATCATTGGTTTTGGAGTTGGGAGAATTGACACTCCAATTTGTGTCGGTGTCGGATTCTACACATGTAATGCTAAAAGAATTTGTAAGTTTTTCTCTTTTACACATAAGAAAATAATAATGAAAATACGAAAACTTAAGTGTATACAAGTGTTATTATAGTACTTGACTACTTGGTCTAATATGTCAGACAAATCTTAATTTGGTAAATAATGGTGAGGCAAAATAACAACTGACCAAATGAAAAGGTCAGAGAGTTGCTGAAACCATTTCTCATGCTTTCACTGATGCTGTGACACTTACTCCTGAGGCATTGTTAAACAATAACACTCTTGCTGCACTGGAAATTGCTCTGGTTGGATAAACACGTGATGTGCTAACTATTCTACCTCCTTGACAAAACTCTCAACAATGAGATCCACCTGAATTTCGTTTACACATATTAATTCAAGTTCATGCATATAAAATACAAATTTAAGTTCAGTCACATACCTCTTTCCTCGATAAATTGATTAATTTTGCCTATCTTTTATGGTGGACATAGATATTATTTCTAGAAATGTTAAATTACTAAAGTAATGTAGATAATTCTTTTTAGAAATTCTCGTAAGCATCTTAGCCATATAGTTCTTTAAAAAAATTATGTTATTGTTGTCTTTTCCTTGCAGATGATAGCATTGACAGCTGATTACGTAAAGATCAAAATAAAATGATTAAGGCTCCGCTGATTTGCTGGAAAATAACTTGATTTTGGAAAAAAGTTTCTGGAAAAATATTCTGGAAATTATTTTTCTGAAAATTATTCAAAATATTTTTCCTGAAATTATTTTCTGGCTTGTCATTTGACTATTGTGAAAAAATTATGAATATTTGGTGAAGAAATGATCAATCTGGAAAATGTTTTCCTCCTTTGAGAAGGGGAAGTCATTTTCTAGGAATTCATGTCATTTTCCGAAGGAATTTTCCTCCTTTGGAAAACATTCCTGGGACCAAACAAATGCATAAAAATATTTTCCAGAATTTCTGATTTTCCTATGTTTGTTTTGTTTGACTTCTAGAAAACATTTTCCGCAAGGTAAACGCTATCAAATCAGGAAAACATTTTCCTGGAAAATGTATTCTGACAAACATATGGAGCCTAAGATAGATTTTTATGTACCAATAACCTCATAAATAACTTTTCACCATGGAGCACAGGAACATCACTACCTTAAAGGCTTAAATTCCTTTTGATGTCTGCATCACATAACTTATCTTACTCATTAAACATGCAACATTTAACAGAACACAATTGACTACATAAGATTAGAATTTTAAAAAAAGTTACTTGATTTATTTTCCTTTCAACTTTGGCTCTTCTCATGGCAATAAGGTTGACCCGAACTGGAGTTTGGTACTTAGCAAGAGCTACGATTCTAATATCCATCGCATGTCCCTTCTAATCAAACTATTTTACTCTTCTGCATCTTCCCATCATCCCAAGCACATATCAAGTTTAAACTGCGACTCTTCGTTCTATTAGGATTAAATTTTTTTCCCAGCTTAAATTATGTCTGTTAAATATATGTATGTGTAGATTCAATTTTCTTATTTATGTTTGACACACATGTTGTACCTCGGGTAATCTTGTGTGTGGGGTTCATTATAGCCGGCCCCAAATTATATAGAAAAGGCTCATTTATTGTCTTTTTGTTTTGACACAAGTTTAACCGTGTATCAAAGCACCTGCTGTTAGAATAGCTCTTTCCAAGTCTACATCGGAATAGCCCAAAATCTATATCTATATAAAAGACTTATATCTATCTCTTAATATTTTCCTGCATACTGGATCTTCATAGTTCATCCAAACATGCGGTCTGAGATCATTAAAGAAAAATATTTACATTTACTTGTACTCTTTAAAACCTGAATTATTGACATAAATACAAAATAAAGACATAACTTAACAAAATAAAGATCAAAATTTAACTCAAAAGATAGATTAAAAAACTAAAAAACAAAACATATAAAAAGGAATTATAAACACTCAAACCTTGATTGCTCAGCACAAAAATAAGTTTTTGAACTTCCATCAACGCCTTTGGCAACATAGAAGTTACCCGAAGTTGACTCAGAGAGCAGGTTATCAACAAGAACCAAAATACTTAAAAACCAATTGGTCCTAAAAATGCCTCTTCCAGCAGCACCTGCGCAGACAGCGGAATTGTAACTCGAATTGTTAACCTCTTCATCAACTTCAAAACTCGTGAATATGTCTAACTTAACAATTAAGTTGACAGAAAAATTAAAATTAGGTGCCGCAGTTTTGATTCGAATCATAAAAGGTTAACAGTTAAAATAAATAAAATAATGATACAAGTGTATACATGTGCGGCTGAGCTTCTTTTTTGTGGCACAAGTGAACCAAGTTTAAGCTCAACATTGTCAATTTCATAACTTCTTGATCTCAAGCTTCCAACTTCCTTGACTGGCCACTGAAGTATATGAGTCCCAGTTTTTTTTTTTATCAAACACCATTGTTCTTGAATGCTCTGTAGATTAAAACACCCATATTAACACATATACACAGAAATAGTCAAATTCCACTACGAATCATTTATGCCTAGAACTCTAAATAACCAGGATTCATTTGGTGAATACTCATATATAGAATTCACTGAAAAATTATCACATAACCTGACATAAAAAAGTTCCAAATATGCTTTACAAAATACAAGGACTGCAAGATAAACAATACTTACTAATAATATAAATGCAAAACAAAATTCACTAAATTGCATATACAAGGACTGCAAGATAAACAACTGTCGTAAATCTGAAGAAAGCCTCGAAGAGTTTAATCCAATCACGATAGTAAGCCTCCACAACTGTTACAACAAGAAGCTCTAACAACGTAATTTCAGAAGCATATAATTTCACCATATTACTCTTAGAATCCTTATGAATATACAAATGCACGATATCTCTTTTTATGGACTTGTCAAGTCTCTGATGCTGGAAAGTTAGTATTGCTTCCAAAAACACTCTTCCTTCATAGGAGTAATTGTACATTTTTCCCATTTCAAGACCTGAATCAACTCACTTGTTGCAATTGGATCGTGGACATCCTCTCCATTATTACAGAGATACTCAATCATGGGTTCGCAAGCAACAGGATGCATCTCCAACTCACCATCTTGCCTTAACAAGATTTCTTTCTCCAGAGGATCATCTGACCACATCATAACTCCATAACAACGCTCACTGCAGCAAAAGAAATTAAGTAACATACCATCTTGTTCACCCTCTGTTAAAATGATAAGTCTTAGGATTGCTTTGAACATAGTACCTGCTACTCTATATGAATCCAAGACTGAATCAATGTTTACCAGTATTTTCTCAGCTTTCTTCGCACCATCAGATTGCATTTTCTGTAGCACACTAGTCACGCCGCCAAAATCCATGTCAAGAACATATTGAGCAGTCACAGTACTCCATGAATACTTAATTTCTCCCTTCTGGAAGAATATTTCTTCAACATCCCTACGAATCCTTGTGTTAAGAGTACAAATCCAGTAACACAGCTTCTTTACCTGAACTATCATTATACAATAAACGAGCTGGTATGATGAGAACATCATTTTTTATTTCCTTGCAAGAGAAAGCCTCAAAAACCTCTATTTTGGTAATTATTCCTTCTATAACAATTTGTTTCTCACCTCTGTGAATTTCATGAGCACGGCTAGACCTCTTATCCGAATTAATTGAAATTGCAACTTCCTGCGCCACCTCCAGGTTAGAAATAACACCGACGTCCGTTGTTGCTCGCTTCTGTGAATCATTAATACTAGCAAGTATGATGCCACACTTATTTCTGAAAATTTCTCCAGACAACTCATTAATACAATTATGGGTATGAATTCTTGTTCCAACCTGCAACTCCAACTCCTTTTGCTCCTTATGAGATTTCATTTGTATAGCTTCAACCAACAGTATCTCTTCATGCAAGGATTCTTGAAATTTAGCCAAATAAATTGCCTCTTGTAGAGTTTTGGGTGCCCATAATTCCAAGTCATCACGAAGTTCTTCTTTCAATCCTTCAACGAAGCAATAAGAGAGAAGATCATCATCAGATTCACGCTTAAAAATGAACTCAGCCCTGTTTTTAACATGCATAAAATCCTCAACATACTCTGTAATAGAACTTGAACTCTGATATATTAATAAGCTATCCAACACAACTGAATCATCAAAATTATTTGTCAGCTTTTCCGAGTTACTGACTGTTTCAGCAAAATTTGTTGAACTTCCGTCATCGCCAACATTACAAGAATTATTCACTTCATCTACACTTCCAATTTCGTCACTCAGAACATTTTCTCTATCAGAACTTGCATCAAACAGTTTGGTTTCAATTACATTGTCACCTATATGGGGTAATAGAGAGGTGAAACTGGTTGTAGGAACTTGCACGATGGTGGATGTGTCAATTTGTGGTGTGAGTGGAGAAACAATTTGTTTATAAGTAAGGGAATTCATATAAACAGGCGATGCATCTGAACATGTAAATGACGAAGGATACATAGGGGAATTAATGTTTTGATACATAGGGAAACATTCAAGGGTGTAATTTAATTGAGATGAATGAAGTGTATAGTCAGAAACAAAGCTTACTGGTGGCCCAACTTGATGTGGTTCAACAACTCTGAATTCGGTAAGCCCCGCAGAAACAAAATCACAATCGTTCTTCCTCCCGCCTTGTTGTAAATCACCGAGAACCGCACAGCTCTGATACCAATTGTAACCAACCTGAGGGTTGGTTAACTCTTTAAAATCACTAAAAGGACTTGGAACATAAGAATTATCAAAGTATTTGAGAATAACCATGGAAATTCATGATTTTATATATGTCTGATAACTGATAAGATAAAGACAACGTACTCAAAGTAAACTAAACAAGGAATTGAAATTGGCAGAATGGAAATGCAAGACATAAACGAAATTGACTGGAACTGAAAATACAAAATACAGGAAATGAAATAAACGATAAAGATAACTTTTCTTCGATGCCTTTCTTCTCCTGCTGAACATTATACATATAGTGTATATGCCAATTGGTTCAAATGGGCTTGCGACTGCGATTGGGCTTGTGGCTAACAGACTAGCTTGCTGGCCCAACATATTATAACAAGACTAATTAGCCCAAGTCTTTTCTACTGGTTACACAATCCCGGCTGCTACCAATGCCAGATGGAGAGAAAAAACCGGATCATCAGATATCTGATCTAATCAGAGAGAATCAGATAGGTTGGTAGAATATGCCAAGTTCTGGACCTGCACACAGTGTTGTAAGTAATAGGAACTGGTCTGAAACACAAAGAAAATATGAATTACAACATGATTTAAAGACACAAAAACCAGATATCACACAAACACAACTAGAGAAACTTGAATCATATAATGGCCCAAAATGTAATATTTATTAAGATAAACCTTAAGCATATTAATTTGTTTACGAACTGAAACTCAAACTACTCTACATTACCTACCTGTGTAAGATCATCAGTTACATTACCTACCTGTGTAAGATCATAAGTGTCACCTGTGTACCCTGATGATCTTGCCATCAGGGAGAACTATAGCTGAGCCTCTCCACACACTGTTGATATTATACCATTTATTTGTCTGCAACTCTGCATTACAGAGGGCAAGTGGAGCCGGCTGATATTGTATATCCCCGTGCCATATTTCCCCAAATTGCAGAATCTGGATTGTACCCATACAATAGATGATACCACCACATGTGGAACTATGGACCTATAGTTCGTGTGTAAGATATGATGTCCATTTGTTTACAGTCAAGCAGCCAAGCGGAACACACAGTTGTTTTACATGTTTACAGAGATCTAGCTGCATAATTGTCACTATCTGTACATCTTTATTAATAGTCATCGACTATAAATATTTAAATTTCTGAATACTTAATAAATAACGTAGCTAAAAATAAACCCTCGGAAGGATGTGAAAATAGATTTTTTTTTTTTTTTTAATATTTATTTTGCAAATCCCACAACTTGGGTACAATTAGAAGGTTAAATACTTTCTGAATTCATCCAGAGATTAAGACTAATTTAACATAATGGTAAGATATACAGGGTTGAGTTCGTACTAACTGGAAAAAAAAAATGTCTTAAACATACCTACTTCAACATTGTAACAAACTTACAATAATATGTATAGGTACAATGTTGGATCTCTAAACACCTAAGACCATTGTGGTGGCAAAGATGTGGTAATTGCATCCAATGAGTGGCCAAACTAGGGAAAACAAAAATAATGAATGTGTCAACTGTCAGAAATAAGGTGGGAAGAAAGACACCCATTAGAAAGCAACGCAAACTAATGTGTGAATGTGCTTAAAGAGTGACACACATCCATAGCAGGAGCCACAACGCTCTAACAATTGGTGAATTGAAATTGGGACCTAGTAAGAGCACACCTACAAGAAGTTCGGCTGAAATGTGCCATTGAAAGAGTAATCACTAGTATTTTTAGACCAGTCCCACTCTGAGTCACTTTAGGTTGATCAAGAAACTGTGTTCAGCCTCATATATATGCTACCTGATAATTCTAACATGTTTCCTATTGTGCATTGGTGTTATAACAACAGTGTTACTACTGCTATTACTACTGGTTCTGGTGTTATTACTATTACTGCTCTTCCTATAAAAAGTTCTTCAGGGCCGAACAGTTGTAGCATGCTTTGATATGTTTTTATTATTACTGATTTCCATTCTAGAACTTTGTTTTCTACTAATATAATAGATTGCATATCGTAGAAAGTGATTTTGTGGGTCTGATGGAAATAGATAATCTATGATCCTTTAATTACAAGTGACGACTTGGGAGTGCAGCCTAACCCCAACTTCTACCAGAGAGTAGAAGGTCATTTGACATTACATTATCTAACTACCTTTGCATAAAAAAACATAGAAAAGAATAAGAAGGTTCGGTAACAAAAATGAAAAGATGATCGAGTCACGAAAAATTTAAGGTCGCAAAGCAAGTAAAACAAGTCTAAGAAAAAAGCATCATATCCATTTATAACCTAATTCAAAATATCACGTGAATAACAAAGTATCAAGAGTTACAAACAAATCATAAATAGTTTAGGCACATTTAGTAATCTAATAAAGCTTGTTCACTGGGCTTCCACGGATGTTCTCCTTCTTTTTTTTCCTTTGATGTTCTCCATATGTCCAACTGCAACCATCAAAAACAGAAAATTAAAAAAGATATCCCCTCCTTAAAAATTAACTAAACATTCATGATGTAATCAATATTTTTTGATGGATGCAACATGTTTTCGATATTAATACTAAATTCTTAGCATATGGAATTTACCGAGTCTGTGTTGTCTTCTTTTTCTTTGCAGCACGCCCTTCCTTTGTGTCCTTTATGAAAACAATAATAACAGAGTTAAGTATTGAAATTGTAATAGGGGCAACATAAAACATTACTCTCTAATATTATTGAAATGATTAAAACAAACCTCCGGAGTCTAAAAACTTGTCCTGGTCCTACGGTGAGTGAATCAGTTTTGAACCCAAGGAGTGCACCCACATGGATGGCTATGTCAAAGTTGTGAAACTTAGAACTCAACATTCCTACAATCTCTCCTGCAAGATTAAAAACCGGACTTCCTGGACTTTCCGAACTACCAAAGCATCTATAATGATTTGTAGAAAAACCAAAACAATGGATGACAGGGACATGTGGATGAAGTTGTCTTTCAAATTTGTAAAGTACAGGTTTAGGTTTTCCAGGTTCAGGGTTTTCAGGGTCAGTGTTTTCAGGTTCAGGGTTTTCAGGTTCAGGGTTTTCAGAGTCGGTGTTTTCAGGGTCAGTGTTTTCAGGTTCAGAGTTTTCAGGGTGGGTGTCTGAATCTACTTCATCAAAAAAAAAAAAGTTCCAAAAACAACCCATGTTAAAAGTATTTGATGATTTGGGATTGTTGTATAAATGTGACCCATAATAATGATCCTCACAAGTCAGATTACTATTAAGTCGTGGTAGACTTGTTACTTGCTTACATCCAACACCCACATTTCCGTATCTAACTGATCCCAGAAAATGAGAAGTACGACCTATGGTGAGTATGGGCTGACCAGCACGAAGTGTTCCATCTTGTGAAAACAATCCATATTTATGATCATTGAATGTATCCACTTTAGTCTTTAACAATGCCAAATCCCATTGTGGTCTTCTCAGCTTGGGCATAGCTTTTCTGAATGTATCCTGATCGAGTCTCCGAGCCCAAATCTCCATCGTGTTCAAGTCGAAATTGACAAATATGCTTGCACATGTCATTATATATCCGTTGGGAGTAACAAGGAACCCACAACCACGAGCATGTACTTGTTCCTTTACTCCTTCCTTTCCTTTGTCTACAACTTTAATCGACCACACAACTTTTTTCAATTTCTCATGCAGCTCAGACGGATCCTGCAATAAAACGACAATTTACTCTTCTCAATCAATTATGAAAACAATCATAGTGCATTCATTTACTATTTGCTACTATGGACAATTCCAAGATATTCTCACTTGTGAAATTGTGAAATTTTATTTAATATTCCGTTGTAGGTTACTCTTACGAACTATATTTTATAAAAGTCTTAAAATGCGTGTCGAGTGAACGGTTCCTAACGTAAAAAATCTGATGAGACAGGGGGAGTAGTAATTACCGGAAGAGACGACTGGACCGACGATGAAGAGGACAATGCCATCATGAAACCCTAATCGCCACTCAACATGCGCAGCTTCTCTCACAATTAGATAAACTTTAACCCTGATTTCATCCCCTTTCACCTCCTTTATCGCCTCCTTGTCCTTGCTGTTTTCCCTTTTTTTTCTATTTACTATTATAATTAATTAATCCCTATTCTGGGCTCGTTGGGTATATTTTAAAACAAATTACTTATTATTTGTTTAATTACTTTAACTAGCATACACGGGTCAAGGATTGTTTTTGTGTAGCATGTAATAATATTTTCTTATTATTTATTTATTAATAAAACTAGTCGATAAAGCCGCGCTACGCGGTGGTATTATAAACTTTTTTTATAAAAATCATTATATAGTATTTTTAAATTAGGTTATTAATAATAACTTTTCATAGTTAACACGATCCTCTCTAATGAACTGCACCCTTGTTAAACATCATCCTTTGAATTGAACCGTTCTCGTTAAATTCTATTTTTTTCAAAAATCTACTCTATTTCCAATACAACTTTTAATTATATCTCTTTTATATAAATTTAAATTCTTTTCTTTTATAAATTTGCACAACTATTTTACTTTTAATATAACTTTTAATTATATTTTTCAAATATCTAT
>PHNY01255792.1:1256-14316 GCA_003724115.2 Anethum foeniculum
AATGAAAATTCAATTACAACAAACTACTTAGGATTACAGTGATGTTTCACTGCTCTTTCAAGAATACATGCATGGTGGCTATTACTTTTCAAGACATCAGGTCCAATCTATATAAATAAAGTTCTAGAAAACAAGAATATGTACAGTTATACTCGTGACAACTAAAACTCGACCTAACCAAAGAAAATTCAAGATTCTCCAAATTGTTGTCATTACGATAACATAAATTTAAAATTTACATTGCTGACAAAGCAAAAAAAGGATTAAAATTTACATTATTGAGTACATAGTTTTTGCGTCCAACGCAATATTTTTCGGAGGGATTATATATTTAAATAAGCTTAACTAAAACTTAACCCTTATGTTATCAAAAAATTATACATTTTTAACCTTTTAATTATGAGATTTGTTCATTCCCTAAACAAAAAAAAAAAAATACATTTTAACCTTTTAACTACGAGATTTATTCCCTTTAATTCTTATGTTAATTTTTTTTTTTTCAAATATTATTCTGGTAGTTATTATGNACTACGAGATTTATTCCCTTTAATTCTTATGTTAATTTTTTTTTTTTCAAATATTATTCTGGTAGTTATTATGTCTGCAATCGTATATTTCAAGGACGATATTGTTCGTGAATCATTATCTTTTTACCAAATAATATAAAATAAATATATATTAGATTAAATTGCGTATTAAAAAGAGATAGATAAACAAAAAATTAGTTATTATATCGGAATATTTAGTGACAGATTTTTGCTTGATATACTACCTCCATTAACTTCATATGCAATATTTGATTCTTGAATATATTTTTTTAATTTATACAATTTTTACTTATATTAATTATGATAAAAATCATAAAAATATATTGATGTTAAGTTATTTCAATTATTTATCTGATAATTCAATACTTATATATATAAAATGATTAAAAGATTAAAGTGTATAACACTCAAAATTAAGGGGTAAAAATATATAACCCAAAAGATAATATTGAAAAGAATTTCACAAAAAAGATTAAAGTATATAAAAATTATAATTGAGTGGTAAAGATATACAATTTTTTTTGTTTGAGAGTTATTGTACACCATATCTGAGGGTTAGATTATAAATAAGTCATTTAAATAAGATTTTTTTTGGACAAAACCATTTAAATAAGAATTTAAGTATTACTAATCGATAGTTACCATCTTTGTTATCTAAGATACTAGTCCAGAAGTACTTTATCACAGCTTAACTCATTCTTAAATATAATATAAAATTACGACTCTTAGTGATTTAATATGGATTCATCTCCAACAATTCTCCTTATATTCGCTTCTTATTTTATTTTATATTATTAAAATTAATTTATATCTATTAAAGTACAAAGAAAGTGGGTGATGAGAGAATGTTTTCTTATACATTTATTATAAAATATTAGTTAAAAGTGACTAATAGCTCTTAAAATTGAGGAGTGAGAAGAGAATTTTAGTAAATTTAAGAGCCACTAGAAGTCTCTTGGAGCAAAAAAGATTAACATTCTCCTTAAATTTGAAGTTAAGAGCCATTATAAAGAGCTTGTAGGAGATGCTCTCAGAAGCCCGGAAAAATAATTGAAGAGCTTAGAGCATCTCCAACAGACTCTTAGCTTCCTATTTATAAATATTATAAAAAATAGCTCCTAATAAGATAATGTAGGTTCATCTCCAACAATAATCTAAAATTAAAAGTACATTCAAGTTACAAAATGACAAATGGGGAGGAGAGAGAAAGAAAGAGAAGAGATTATTTTAATATAAAATGTAAGTTAAGAGCTAGTTGTGGCTCTTAAAAATAAAGAATGAAGTGGAGCTATTAATGATTTAAAGAACCACGAGCCTATTGGAGTTGCATTTTCACTCCCCTTCTTTATATTTTGAGTTAGAGCTCGAATAAAGAGGCTATTGGAGATGCTCTTAGGCTTCAAGCTATCAACTAGCGTAATAGCCCGTGCAAGGCACGGGTCTGTATTTAAACGTCGTCAATAGTTAGCTTGTGAAAAGGATGACCAATATTGATTTATTAATGTGGAGATTGTGTATTTGTAAATTTGATAATGTAAGATGAGAAGCGGTGTATAGTAATACGAGATTAATGTAATTTATAAATTTTTCAATATATGAGAATAATTTGAAACAATACCTCAACTTTGTATTAATTAGGTTGATGAGAGTCATTTAAAAAATTATGATATATAAAATGTGTATATGTACCGTAGTGTGGCCAACTGGAAACCATAATGAATATCGAGCAAGTGAGCTGATTTTTTTTTAAAAGTACAAATCAATGAAAAAGTTGTTTGTTGAATTAAAAATAGTTTCATCCAACCCACCATTATGTTGTTGAAAATCCCGCGGCACATAATGTATTAATGTATATGTACAAATCTACAAAAAAATTATAGAGTTACATATATAATATAATCTAAAATTATTTTACTCATTAAAAATAAAAAAAATGAAAAAGCGAATAAGACATGTGATTTATCTAATAAATTTTTTAAAATGAAATTGACAGAATGGTAATGACATGTAATTTGTGGGAGGAGGTCAGTGGTTCGATTTTTCACAACAACATAAATTTTTTAATTTTAACATTAATTATAAATAAGTGGTAATTTTTTATTTTTTTAACTTATAGGGCTAAAACTTATGAAGACAAAGAAAATATAGAATTACATATATAATATAATCTAATATCATTTTACTCATTAAAAACAAAAAAACAAAAAAATAAATAAATAAGACATGTGGTTAATCTAATAAGTTTTTTTTAAAATAAACTCAAGACTTGACACAGCATAATTGTAATGACATGTAATTTGTGGGAGGAGGTCAAAGGTTGGATTCGTAACAACAAAATATATCCTTTCATTTTAATATTAATTATAAATAAATGGCACTTTTGTAATTTTTTAACTTATAGGGCTAAAACAATTCCACGGGAGGATGCGGTTGCTAACGAAGATAAAAAAAAATACATAATGACATATATAGTATAATCTAATATTATTTTACTCATTAAAAATAAAAAAAATGAAAAAACGAATAAGACATGTGATTTATCTAATAAATTTTTTAAAATGAACTCAAGACTTGACATAGCATAATGCTAATGATATGTAATTATATGTAATTTGTGGTAGAAAGTCAGTGGTTCGATTTTTAACAACAGCATAATTCTTTATTTTAACATTATCTATAAATAAGTGGTCCTTTTATAATTTTTTTAACATATAAGACTAAAATTGTAATTTTATAGGTATTAAAATAACACTTTTTATCCTTGTGATTTAATATACACTAAGAGATATATCAATTCATGCAGGAATATAAATTGGAAATTACCACACGTTTAAGACATTGAACCTTAATTTGATCCCGGCACATAAAATTATTTTACTTTCTAGAATTACGTATGTATGTAATTGATCACCTCTCCAGTCTCCACCGCATAATCAAGCTCATTATTTTGTTTAAGTTACAAGAGCAGTCCCGACTAAAAAAAATGTGTTTTAGCAAGATATTTTCAGATAACACAATAGTTTGACGGCCAATTCCATTGGTCCCAATCCAATTTTTAAGTCGATCGTAATTATTAATGCGATCGTTAATATATTTTTGACAATTTAAATCTGATACTACGATTTCATTTTAAGGACTTTTCAAAAAATAATTTTTATTTTTTTTCCCAAAAATTTTCAGCTTTCTACAAATTTTACAATCGTATTCAACATAATGCAATCAAATAGAATTAAAATCAATCTCAAACTTAACCAAAAGTTATTGTACTATTTAAAAAAAATGTTAAAACAAGTTGTACCAAGTTATTTCTATTTGCAAATCATGTAAAAAATATTTATATTGAATTATTTTAGTTTAAATATCATATTTTTTATTATAAGGGTTCAATTCTTTACGAGTATTAGTTTAATAACTTTAATATTTAATATTAATATTTTATTGTTCCCCATAAATTATGGAGTTGAATCATCTATAAATACTAATTTAATAAATTTAATATTTTTAATTTCAGACCCGTCTTTCACACGTGATTACAGACTAGTACTATTAAAATCACAAATAATTTAAAAATAAATTCTATTTTCAATAATTTCTCTTTTTTTCCTTGAGGTGGTTTGGACTAATAAAGTCAAAAAAAGGATCTAGAAACAGAAGAAAAGCGTACAAGTCGCGGTCTGCACACAAAAAACAGCCAACGCGAGTTCCGGTCAATCCTTTGGACTTTAATCCACTTTCAGTTGCAGACGATGAATAAAATACATAAAACAACCCACATGCCAAACTAAACACTTCTAAACAATACTTACATGTCTGTACGTATATATACTCATTCCTCACTTTCCATTTTCATCAACCAAGCACAAACAAACTAATACATACATACATACATGTGTCAGATGGAGTTGAACAAGACTTCAGAGGAGATGAGTTCTTCATCACAACTACATAATAATAAGAATCATGATGATAAAAAGATTGTTGAGAGTTTGAGAAATGATGATGAGAAGAAGATTAAAAAGAAGAAGAGATTGATGGGTTCAAAGATAGGGTGTTTTGGAATAAAAACAAGAAGAGATGATTATGGTCATTCTACTTTAGAAGAAGCTGATGTTGATGGGAATCTTGATATGGAATCTGCTTCTAATTTTGGTGCGGGTCGGGTCAGAAACCCGACCCATCTTGTTGTTACTGTTAATGGTATCATTGGCAGGTCAGTTTAGCCTTACTAACCCTTTTTAATACTTGCATGATTCATTGGGTTTTCTTTAGAATTTTTTTTTTTTTTAATGTCTACTTAAGTTGAAAAGTTGCTAAATTTGATATTTATATTGTTAGTCTATGTTGCTTATGAATGTAGTGATATTGGTGTGTTTTTGTAATGGATGATAACGAAATTGTGAATGTAGTTAGTACTATTTGTAGAAGTGATGGTATTAATTAAGTTTCGGTTTAGTAAGGGTATTAGTAAGTTGTTTAGCTATTTAGTAGAAAATGTGATGTTAAACTGTTTAGATATTTAGTACAAACTGTCATGTACCTATAACTAATGGCAGTTGGCTTGATTCTTTAAATCATTAAAGTGTCTGGTTTTTGCTCCCCCCACATTGAACTCGGCAAAAGGTTTCCTAATTTGTTACATTTTTACTGCATACGCCTCTCTATTTAAACCATATACATGTACAAATTATGTTTTTCTATGTCTGCAGTGCTCAAAATTGGAGATATGCCGCAAAGCAGTTTTTAAAGAGATACCCCCATGATGTTATTGTGCACTGTAAGTTTTATATCGATTCACCATTCATCTTCATTGTCTTTTCCATTATTTGCTGTATTAAAGTGTTTAGGTTATGCATAACCTTTTTTCCTATTAGTTCATGAACAATTGAAAAAGATATTAGAATGGTGATAATGTATCTCATAGCCACATAGATGTTGCTCTTAGATTCAAAAAAGAAGACCTCCAACTGTATCATTTTTAGAGAACATAGGTAGAAGATCAACCAAACTCCGAGTGATCAAAATGGAAGCGAGTAGAAGAAGCCGTGGGGACTTCATCCTTCTTGGGAAAGAAGTGCTTGGAAATGAATAAACTAAATATGAGTAAAATTATTGAATATAGAAGTTTGTATTTATGAGATATGAAGTGGAGGTAAGCATATGCTATGGTAGAAAGAATGTAAACGTATCTTCTGTACATATGCATGGGTTGGCCAATAACTTTGCACTTCCTGATTGTAGTGGGCTGGAGAATCCATATTGGTAAGGATGAAATAGATAAAGCCATAAAGGTAAAGGATATGGCTTATTTTTAAGAAAGAAATTTGTCCTGGGTAACATAGCCTAGAGCATGATGATTCATGCATGGACAAGTAATTGTAGCAGAGGTGTTGATCATAAGTTCAGCATGACCCTAACTTAGCCATGAGATTTTTCAGCTTTACCACACTAGGCTAGGATAGATAGTGCTGTGGGGCATTATATATAATTTACAGCTCCTGTGTTCAGTGGAAACTGTAAGCAGTGATTTTTATGCCACACTAGCTTCAGTTACTAATTTATACCGTTTCGACAATTGCTTTATGCAGGCAGTGAATCTAATTATTCAATGTTAACATTTGATGGTGTTGATGTGATGGGAAGCAGATTAGCAGATGAGGTTTGTACTGGCATTGATATTAAATTCAAAAAATTTCACTCTTTCTTGCATAATGGCTGTTTTTTCTCTTACGTAGTTTGTGTCATCTCCTGAGAGTTGATTGATATATCTATGCATTTATTTTGAATTCTTCTTCCACGACATAGAGATAGAAGCTTAATAATGTTTCTTTCAGGTGTTATCCGTCGTAGAACGCCATCCTGGTCTTCAGAAAATTTCTTTTATAGGTCACTCACTTGGTGGCCTAATATCAAGATATGCTATTGCTAAGCTTTATACAGAGGAAATAGTAGTGGAAACTGACGATCCTTCAAACAAGGAACATAAAGTTAAAGGAAAAATTGCTGGACTGGAACCCATGAACTTTATAACCTCTGCATCACCACACCTCGGTTGCAGAGGGCATAGACAGGTAATCAATTTGTGCACTTCTTTCTCATCTTTTTTATCGATTCCTGATACCATCTTGAATGAACTTGAGGAAGCAATATATATGTTAGTATTGTTCCCGACTTCTATTTGGTTGAGTGTACATTTAGATATATTCTGAACCCATATACTCCTGGCCGACATTGTTGCGACATATGCTAATATTTGCAAATGTCAGATTTGATAGCTTACAAACGTCGGAAATTTAAATTAAATTAACATGTTGTTGATGGAAATGTACAAATGTTCTATTATTGATACTTATATGCCATGCATTCTTTTAACTGACAAGAGAACAACTTTGGTGAAATATAAAGGAAAAATAGCAGGGACGTTTATGTATTTTTCTTAGTCACAGGAGATGGGCCTAATACTCGGAAAACAAAAATTTGGTGCGACCCTAGTAGATCTTAAATATGGTAAAATCTTTATAAATTTAAAATGCTAAATACATTTTCTAGCGTTCTGTTCTGTACCATTTTAATTTAGAATGCTTCACTAAATCTTGTTATTTTTGATTGCTTACTGATAAGCAAGAGTGTTGTTAGGCAGTAATGTAAACCGTTGCGTGCTTTTTCTTTTTGACTATGACAATTTGTCATAAAACATTGCCAACTACATGATTTGTGGCTCCTGTTGCTTATGTTCTTTGGGCCTCACAAATGCAGATTCCTTTGTTTGGCGGAATTCTTGCCATGGAGAAAGCAGCAGCACGTATATCTTGGCTTTTGGGGAGAACCGGTAAGCACCTGTTTTTAACTGATGCCTATGATGGGAAACCTCCTCTTCTGCTTCAGATGGCGGGTGACTGTGAAGATCTTAAATTCATGTGAGCTCTTATGAACCAAGTGAACGTGAATTTTTTCTGCAAACGATTATGTTTTGTTAGTCTGTCTGCAATTTTTTCCACTTAATGTCACATTGTTGTTGTCTGTCCAGATCAGCTTTGAAGTCCTTCAAGCGTCGGGTGGCCTATGCAAATGCACGTTTTGACCGTATCCTTTTTATACATCATTTGATTTCTAACAGTTATTTTTCAGCAGATATTGTAAGGCTTATTTTAAAACATTATATCTCACCATCACATGCTATAATGCTATGATATATAGATATAGGTAGTGGCAACAACAAGACGCATCATTTCTATCTAAAGAACCTATTCAGTCCTTTACTCTAAGATATAATAAGAATATAGTACGTCTAGTCTTCTCTTCTATTACTCTGCATCTGAATATCGGCAATGCTACAAAAATATGATTACATAGTATCATATCCATCCTAATCTATCTTAGGAGGCAGATTTGCTGAACCTTTAGCTGTTCAAATGAGAAAATTATGTTTACAGAAAAGAAAATTAGTTTGTCTATCAAGGCATTACTTTCTTTGTGTCGTCATACAGTGTGCAGATTTAAATCTATACTAGTTAGCTGCAAGTTGATAGATGAACTACTCACTGACAATATATGTACCTCTGAAAATGACCATGCATAGAAGTTAATTATCCAATCCTCATTTCACCTTTATGTTCTACCATATATAAACATATACCATGCTTCCTAGTTGTGGTATGTTTGATATAATTGTTACAGTAGGCAGACTATCAGGTACATGATCGATACCAAAACTCTTTTGTCCACTTAACATTTATTTAATAGGTATTGTAGGATGGAGTACTTCATCTCTGAGGCATCGAAATGAACTTCCAAGGGTAAGAATTATACATTTGAAAAGATTTGTATTAAAATATTATTGGCTACCTCTCCTTGGCATGTTGATATTCATAGTTGTTATTTTGGCTTCAGCATCTGAAATTTCCAAGAAACAATAAATATCCCCACATTATAAACGAAGAGATAGCTAGAGCTGACAATTCTTGCAAAGCCCAAGCCAATGAATACAATTCCGATGACATGGAAGGTTGGTTTGTTACCTAGCTTATTCTAGTTAGTTCACTATAAATAGATAAAAATGCGTTCAGTTGAAGTCACCAAATTTCATATATCAATTGTCAGTTTTAGCTAGCAATATAATTAGACAAAAATATACTCTTTGAATGCAAAAAAATGTTTGGTACTTTATCAAATCAATCTTCAGTAACCGTTAAAACACTTTCCTTATGATGAATAATTATGTTCTTTACTTTTCAAGCCCTCGACTGCTAGATGAAGTCAACTGTTATTGATACTAACTTTCCCACACTTAACGGTCTTCATTTGTGTATTATTTCAATTTCAGAGACAATGATCAAAGGTCTAAATAAAGTAAGCTGGGAAAGGGTGGATGTTAGCTTTAAAGGAAGTAGGCAAAGACTTCTTGCACACAGTACGATTCAGGCAAGTAATTTCTTATTATTACATTTGGATCTCATAATAATGAAACGTTAATATGGTGTTGCACTGAATTTCGTCAATTGGTTTGAACATGTAATGTAACTTTACATGCTTATATATCTTAAGAGGATGCACTATTAACTATATAGTAAATAGGGTTTTGCCATTGCATTTGCATATGATACAGAGTACAGATAAATGCTGTCACTACGGCACTAAATGTTATCCTTCACTTTCATGTTCAGGTTAAATCACCCTTTGTTAATTCTGATGGAGCTGATGTAATTCAACATATGCTTGACAATTTTTCATTGTAAGAGCTGCACAATTTTGCTTAAGCTAATTTACTGCCCACACTCGGAAGTTCATTCAAAGGTGCAAGCACGTAAGCTTCCAAAATTTTGTCACCTTTACACTGACATTATTTATTCTGGAATGTAGGAATGAGTTATTTATAGATGTTAGTTATAATTATTGGGGACACTATTTTGAAATTGTTCAAGATCCCCCACTTGTATATTATTTGATAAGTTTGTTGTAAGATTATAATAGGTTGACAGTATACCGAAGGCACAGTAAAGAGTTCAGATCTCCTAGCACATTTCATAGGTTCTCTCACCTGATGTAATATATCCTTGTATCTTCTTTGTAACCGGTTAAGTTTCAATTTGCTAGTGAATAAGCTTATCTTGCATTGAAAGATCGCCTTTCATTTGTTCATTCCATCTGTATACAATGACAATCTCTGCCTTCAGTTACCGATAAAAAAAAATCTGATAGTTACAATACGTCAAAGGTGTGGTTTCGCTAGCAATTTTTTCGTTCAAACTTCAAAAATCTAGCTAGTAAGTTTTTTGTATTAGATTTGGCCTGTGTTAAATACAAACAGATGGAGTCTGAAACAATCAAACAAGGGTTTCATTCAGAACAGATGATGCAATTGTGGGGGATCTGGTGTTCTATTTTGCCTGTATTAAGATAAAAGGAGAGGAAGTCAACTCAAAATCCAGTGAGAAACATACAAGTTATGGTTAAGATCCACGTATATTTTACCCTTACAAATCCTTCCTACCGAGTGTGACATATTACGTATATTGTACCCTTACAAATCCTTCCTGCCTAGTGTGACATATTACGTATATTTTACCTTTACAAAACCTTCCTATCTAGTGAGACATACCACATATGTTTGTTTGGTTTGATTTGGTTCACCGCAGCTCTACAAATTCTGTGCCAATACATAATTTCCTTGCAAGAGTTTGATTGAAGAGATGGGCAAACAGATAACTGTGACACCACTTTGCCTGGAGTGGGCACAAATAATACACACAATAAACTAAGTCTATAATTTCCCTTTTAAGCCAATAATAGCATTACTGCAACACCACACAATTATACAAATAGGGATCAGACTATCCTCATTCAGCCAATTCAGATTGCCCATTACTTCATTTCCTAGAATTTAGTAACCTACCACAAATGGTGTTCCTAGGGAAATAGATGTACTGTTTGCATAAATCTAGTAGTAAAAGTGTAATTTTATTGCGTGTATAAAAAGATAAGAAAAATGCTCCCTGCTACACAATAACACTACTTTTGTTGCTCACATTCCCAAATCAAAAGGTTACAAACTAGTCCATAAAGCACTGTGCCCATAGGCAGGGGACAAAAAGATTTTCAAATGCATGGACAGTGAGAACCCACACCTATAATTCACTTGTCCTTTTTATTTGTCTCTTTCTTTTTTTTCTACAGTTGTTTTGGTATCTTTTTCTTTTGCTTTACTTTTAGAGGTGCATGAGTACTACTGTATATGTAGATGTCATGTATTTGTACCCACACGGAGGTAGATCTGTTGATTGATTGATTGATTGCATCATTATGACCATAACTTTTCTTACTGATTCCTAGAACACTTTTCACTTGGGCCTAAGATTACAATTTGTTGTGTCATGACCTGATTAGTTTGACCATCTTTTGTTAAGTGCTCACTGATAAAACTACAACAACAGCTATGTGATAACGGTCAAGTGTCTGCTTGTTATCGGTTATAATTACAGATTTAACATAACTACTATTGTTAATCAGTTTTACATAACAGAACTGTATCTAATCACCTTAAGGTATAGTACTTTATAAATGTATAGTGTACACAAAGCTCTAGATGTACTATTACTGTTGTTCTGGTTGGAGTATTTTTTGGTTCACTACTCCAGTCCTTTATTTGAGTTGTTACTATTATACTACAGTGTAAAGATATTGGTTGAAGACCACTCTTCTTAAAATACACCTTGGGTTTTCTGGGGCTCTTAAAACGAGGCAGAAGTCATTCAAGGATACTTTTTCTTACATTAAGTTCCTTTCTTTTCTCATTCAAGTCCCATCATTCATACATAAACATGAGAACATATTCAAGTTCTTTTAAACCCTTTATGTAGATAAACAACACCCTTTGTTCACTAGTCCAAAACCTTACTTTTCTAAATTTCCATCTTTTGCAGCTGCTTTCTCTGTTTCTATTGATTAAAATGGTTTACATTCTCAGATGTCACAACAATGGGAATTTAATCATTTTCTTCATCTTTTTCTCAGTCTCAAGCTTGACCCATCTCAATTTAATGGCTCAAGGTTAGTAAGTTGTAAATATAAACTTTTTCGATAATACTATTTCATTGCACCTTATTGTCTTTAATTCAAAGTTTGTTTTTTTACTGCAATTTTCAGGTAGAGTGATGCACAAACATACTGATGTTGCTCAGGTGAGTTTGTATACTAAGCTCTGTTTTCTTGTTTCTTGTATCAACTAAACCAAACATACTCGCTAAAATCTCGCTCAAAGACGAGAGTTTGGGGAGGATAAGTTGTACGATGTTTCTTTTATTAATTACGGCAAAATATTGGTAACAAAATTGTGTCTGTGTGTGTGCGCGCGCAGAAGGTATACATTCAACAGACCGGAGTTTTGGTGACAAGAAATTTGATAGGGTCAAGGCCACCAAGATGTGAGAGGAAATGTACAAATTGTGGGCATTGCAGGGCAGTTCAAGTCCCAGTTGCACCATTACAGAAGAAAGTTCAGCAAGAAACAATTGGCAGATCAAGCCACCACATATATGCTTCTGCAGCTTATTATTCCAGAGGAAATGATATCTCAAATTACAAGCCCATGTGTTGGAAATGTCAATGTGGAGATTCATTCTTCAACCCTTAACTCATGTAATATTTGGTTCCAAAATTTTGATCTTTGTGCTAAGGAGAAAATAAAGATTCTTCAACTGTTTATATCTCATGTATTTATACGACTCAAATTGTAGTTCTATGTTTCTCCTCATGTTTGCTTCACTTTGTAAATTTCGAGATTTCTATAATGCAACTTTTGTGTGTATAGCATTGAGGCCATTGTTGTTAGCAATAGCTTCTAAGCAAAGAATTGTGTCATGCCTGCATATCTGGTTAATTATTCATCCTTCTTTGCATGACCAGTGACCAGAGTGTTTTTCAGTCCCATGTTTTTTAAGAGAAAGATTACATCCCCCAATAAAATACCTACAAAGATACATATTGAACTTCCTCATGTGTGATATGCACTAGTTAGCCGTGCGTGTTTTTGACAAAATTTGAACTCTCGATCCTTGTGGTAAATGAGGTGGGGATGAAACTGGGAACTAAAGGATCTTTGGTCCACAATGTGTTTTTGAATGTAGCAAAGTAAAATAGTGAGGCTACCATACTTGTTAGTTCATGACAGATGAGGCTGGAGCTGGACCCATAGTCATGTGGAGGCAGAGAGGGCAGACGGGGGCAGAGGGACTCATTCAATATTTGCAGTAATGCTCCGGGCGATTCCATATGGGGCCTGTTTGGGGTTTCTTAAAAAAAGTAGCTTATGATTTAAAGTTGGAAAGTGTCATATAAGTGATATGAACATTGTAATTTATAAGTAATTTAGGTGTTTGGATAATTTTACTAATAAGTTAGTTATTTAGGCGTTTGGATAATTTTACTTATAAGTTGGTGGGGTGTTTGGTAAATTATAACTTATAAGTTATAATTTTTCTAAAAAAAATCAAAATTTAAATAAAATAATTGATTGCATT
>PHNY01255854.1:6497-39841 GCA_003724115.2 Anethum foeniculum
AACTTTAATGCTTTCAATTTTATGTTTTAAAAATTGACGATTAATTTGATCAATCAATTGATAATCGAAATCGTTAGACGATCAAATGAATATCAGGTTAAATAATATTTTCTAAAATAATCGTGCAAAAATAAGGCCGAATGGATATTAATCGGTCGAATAAGTCAAGAATCGATTTTTTTTTTTTCTTTTTTTGTAAAAAGTAGTACATCGAATGTTTTCTTTTTTTGCATATGCAAGGATAACGTGATGCAGCATACGCATGACTTTGACAATCTTGACCCAGACCACAACTGTCCAGATACATCATTGGTACAGTACTGACGTCACTGCTGGCGAAATCACTATAGTCAAATCTCAAACTCACTATAAATATTACACTATAGAAAAAGCCTTTGTTTATTCTTAATCAATGGCTGCTCCGTAAGTTTGTTTTCTTTCTTTATATTCTTTCATATATTGTTATGACAAAAATTTATACTGACACATTTTTATCGTTTCTTTTATAATTATGTAGAAATGTCGAAAATGTTCGTCCAGTAGAACTGGATTCTACTTCTCAACCACCTCCTCTCTTTGACGGTACCACGAGGTATCTTTTTCTCGTGTTCTCGCTCTAAAATTATTTCGTAAAATATACGAGTTCGATAATAATTTGTTTGTTTATTATTGTTATAGGTTGTATATCAGCTACATATGCCCGTTTGCGCAGCGTGTCTGGATCGCTAGGAATTTGAAGGTCTTTACTCTTTCCATTACATAATATTCCTCTTTCGTACCACTCAAACCACCTTTTTTAAAAGTTTTTGTGATCAAATTTCGTTATTAGGTTGCGAATTGGGTCGGGTTTCGTGTCTGATATTGTCACCCCTATCTTTACACAAGTTTTTCTTAACAGTTGAGCTAGGACGAACATATAGAGTTCAGATATGTAATTAGGTCTGTTTTAAGTTTATTGCTGCTAAATCTTAAGGGGTGAATATAACTTTAGCAAGAAATAAACTTGGATCAGCATTTAACCATGTGATTTTGTAAAAAAAAGATTTTCATGTTGAGAACCAGTCCATCTAAAACCTTAAGGTGTTAGAGGAAGACCCCATATGGATCTTATAGTATATTCAACACTCCCCCTCACTCGAAAACCCATTTTTTGGGTCGAAGAGTGGATCGCGGGCGCCCATTTTTGGGACATAACTTTGCCTTTCGTGTCCATAATAATTGTGAGAATATTGGGGGTTGCAGGGAATCGAACTCCTGCCAGCCTGAGCTCTCAGCCTGAGCTCTGATACCATTATATTCTAACATTGTTAACCATGTGTCACAATTTTTTCTTGCTGTTTGATCTAGGAAATAACATGTAAACAAAGCTTTATTACTACTTAACTTTGATTTTTTGAGGGGAGGCTATAGCCCCTCTTCTACAATGGGAACGTACCTGGACACGAGTGTGCACTCGCGTCTGGCCTAAGCTTAGCTGCAAATCTTTTATTTCATGCTCGCTACTTTGATTTGGGCAACACATATGTTACTGTCAGAATGCGTTTGGGATCGTTGTTAATATTATATGCGGAAATGCAGGGACTCCAAGACAAGATCGAATTAGTGCCTATTAACCTTCAAGACAGGCCTGCCTGGTACAAGGAGAAAGTATACCCAGAGAATAAGGTGACACATATTTCACCATTCCTAATTATCAATAATTGCTCCGTATTGAGGCACCAGGAAACACGCAAACACAATATCTTAATAATATTTTAAAGGAGTATTATGTTATGTTCTAGTAGTTTTGCTTAAGTGTTGACACCAATAAATTCTGCAAATTTAGGGGTCGTATGTTGTAAAATGAAATATATCGATAGTCACTCTTTGTTTTAACCAAAAAGATAACTGGGAAAGGCTTGTAAAATTGTGAAAAAGTTGGTTTCATGACCAGATCATTGCCCTTGGGATCTCTGATAAAGACCAGCAAGAACCTACTCTGTGGTAGGCTCTCACGACTCACCCTCTCTCCCTCTCTCTCACTCACTACCTGGTCTAAGTTTTTCCCCTGCAACTTTCCAGGGGATGCAATCTTTTCCCAACAGTAATTTATCTTACCATAAATTTCACTTCACTGGCTAGATAGTCTCGGCCTTATTAAGAATATATGAAGATTTCAAAGCTTTATCAGTTAGACGACATCTGTGTATTGACTGCTATAGAACACTCAGACGTGCTTGGTTTATATTATATACTGTATAGGATTACCACTTTCATCTACTGAATTTGTTTCATTTTCTTAACATATATAGTGAGAGGGGTGAGTACATATAAGGTTTGAGGAGTCTATTATTACTTCTGTATATTTGATTAAAAATTTGCAGTTTCTGTTGCTAATTCCTTGTCTCGAATAGGTTCCATCACTGGAACATGACAACAAAGTTACTGGGGAGAGCCTGGATTTACTAAACTACTTGGACAATCACTTTGAAGGGCCCGCCCTCTTACCCGAGGTAAGATGTGAAAGACACATTCATTCTTATTCTCGCCTATCCTGTAGATCAAAACATTTATAGTTTTTTTGTAAACCAGGACCCTGCTAAAAGAGAGTTTGCTAAAGAGTTGATAGCCTACACGGACAAATGGACATCAATAGTGTTTAGTTCATTCAAAGGGGATCCTGTTAAGGAGGCTGGTAAGAATTGCTGTTCTCTCTATCCCTAGATTTATCGTACATCGTACTCTTCTCTATCTTAATTCAGGAGTCTAACTATTCTATTGGAGTAGGCTGAGTAGCTACTCTATCAGAAGTGTTGTGTATGGATTTAATGGAATCTAATATCTGCTTTAGGTGGTGCTTTTGATTACTTGGAAACAGCTCTCCATAAATTTGATGATGGACCTTTCTTTCTCGGCCAGCTCAGTCAGGTAAGTGATTTTAGTTTTTTGCAGCCTATTTCGGTCATGCATGATATTTTAGTGGGTGCACTATGAAGTATTCAGCATGTCATGGCATGGGTATATTCCTCAAGAAGTGCATATGTGTTCCTTTAACTGATTAGTCCACTTCCTGAATTATCCATTGTACTCAGGTGGATATTGCCTATGCTCCGCATTTTGAAAGGGCTCATCTCTTCATTGAAGATATGTGGAAGCATAATATTTTGTCAGGCAGGCCTAAATTAACAGCATGGTTTGAGGTATGCTAATATAACAGGTTTATTCTTGTGCACAAAGTGAGAGGCACTACTGTAAAATAATTTGCTATCGAACATTCGAAGTACTGTCTTACCGACTCCCATTGTAGTGTATTTGGAAGAAACAGTCTCATTACAAAACAAATATATGCAATCTGTTTTGGTTTTGTAAAGGACAATGAAATACTACAGGGACCTGGAGTCGCAAGTATGCTAATCAGTTCAAAATTTCAATTGTCAATATTTCTCATTCACGGATTATGTGCTTGCAGGAACTGAACAAAATTGATGCTTACACGCAAACAAAAGTTGATCCCCAGGAATTATCTACACTCTATAAGAAGCGCTTCTTGGTAAGTTTCGTGCTCAACTACAAGAATACAGAACTGCGATTTTCTTACTAGTGGTGCTGAAAAAGGTTTTAACTTTCTATTGCTCCTTTGCAGGCTCAGAAGTGAAAATGACAGGGTTGCTCAGAAATAGTCCAGTGTTTAATAAGCGAGCTTTCATGATTGTCCCATACCATGTGTTCAAATAAGTGTGGTGTTATCTCCTGGAACCCTGTAGTCTTGTAATAAGTGGGATTTTTAAGCTTATCCTGTGTCTTACCTAAGCTTCATGCTCGATATTCTCCAGATGGATGCAGATGTATTGATATTATGGTAGTCTATATTCGTATTAGTTCAATACGCTTGATTATTATGGTACTTTAGTTATGCTGGCCCTAAGAGAAGTTTGCTCTCTGGAGATATGATGTTATATTTGAGACTAAAGTTTTCCATTGTTGAATAAATCCCTGTCGTATTTGTCTCAGCTATCAATTTCAAGTGTCGAAACAGTCAAAACAAGTAATGCAGACAGGTTCAAATCGCATAACACACACCTAAAATTTGGTATACAAGCATTATCTATATACTCAAGCAAGGTCTGAAGATATACAGAGGCAAGCTGCAGGTTTCAAATGTCATAATTACTGTAATACAAATGTATGACTGAAAATAAAGAGGTAATAAGGTATTTAAGTCCTGACTTTTAAGTACATGATAGGTTTATGGTCGACTATCAAGTGCTCTTAGACCTTAGTTGCATAACTCAAATTTCTTGAACAACCATCACGAACAACACCTACCTCGCTACTTTGAATAACTTTCGTGCATCAGCTATAAGAAAAGGGAAATACGCCAGCTATCTGCAAGGTGCAGCACAATTTTAGTGGTCAGTCCTTGCATGCCTAGCATATTATTCTTGTACACATAGATATTACTCTGCAGGTCTCTTCTTGTTACGGCATCGGGCCTGCAAATTAGAATTGACAATAGAAATATAGAGAAATCAGTGCTGCTTGCTGAAGTTATCTAACATATCTCACAGTCCAGATAGTTCCACATTCTATCTAGAAAAAGTTAAACAAATTATGTATTATAAAATGTACAGGACAAATGTTGGCTAATCTGTTTTGTTATCGCGTAGAAGCCTAAACTATGACATTTGGCTATCAAATCTTAAATTGCTCAAGTAGTTTTCATAAATCCGGACCATATGTAACATATACTCTCACAGGTTCTCATGTTTGAACACATCTGGTGCAACAACACCACATGCAGACTTTGTATATGAAGAGAATGATAGAGAACTTGAACTATGTTTGGAAACTTATGTTGTGCACTTATAGACCTTGTACAAAAACATTTTCATTTATAGATTGTATTCTCATGAAATCACTTGCCAGTACTGTATATCAGAGAAAAAACCATTTTACTGTTTAATCTATTACATAATCTAAAAAATAATCACCAACAACTTATTTGTCTAGAGGTTTTTTGATTTACAGAGTTATTATAAGCTATTATAACATGTCCTCTTCCTATTTATGAATTATATATAAGGAAGATTTACTAGATACAAAGAGAGATAAATGAGTAGAAAGAAATGACTGCTCATAGCTTAGAAGTTTAGTAGACCTTGATCATTAATATAGTTCAACATCATTACAGTACCTTGTATCCAAATCGTCTGTCCTTTTTGTGACGAAACTTGGTCAAGGAAGCTTCTTCATGTGAATATCTGCATTGATCTGTCTTGTTCCTGCTAGCACTGCCAATTGCACCACCACTTCCACTATTTCCTTTTATGTGAACTTCACTTTCTACATTTCTCCCTCCAGCATTCACAATGGTGCTGCTAACATTCTGAACATTGCTTCCATACTTGCTGCCTGAACCACTTTTGTTCAAGCTGCAATTTCCAGCACTACCTTCAACAGGTCCAGCAACGACATTTAATGACCTCGAATGAGGAGATTCTTCAGGCTCCTTATATGGCATATTCTCAAGGTTAGATAGTGGCTGTTCCCTATCCAGGCTGTGGAAATGATGCACATGGTGGTGGTGATGAATATGCTGGACCGGAAGCTCTGGAGGTGAACCTCTAATTGGAGTCAGCAATGCTCGGGATGACAAGTCATCAGTTTTAACCAGTATGACTTGCTGAGGGGAGCAATTAAGATCCAGTTCAGTTGGAGCAAAGACAGATGATAAGTTCAAATCATTGATTGCTGATGTTACTTTAAAATTTTTTGACGTCATATCTACTGAATCCTTTGAGACTACTGCTGGATTGATGGGAAGTTTGTCTGTGATGGAGTCCATATCTACATTATTCTTGATCCCCTCTGAAATTGGACACAAAAGATTCCTATTTGAACAAGTTCGGATGTCGGATTCATCTTTAATTGCTTCTACAGAACCGCTTACATCAATCCCATTGGACGTCTTACAACCGTTTGAGGTTGTATTGTACCTGCACAAAGCCACATGGTGTAGTACTTAAAACTGTTAGTCATTTCAATTTTTTATGGTTGGACAACCATATCTAAGGATCAAGCAAAGAATTATTAACACATAACAAACTCCTATGTTGTACCATTTAGACCTTGAAAAGGCTGAAATGTCTGAATGTCTTAAAACATTGCTTTCAGTTTGAATTGCTTTCCCACTATCTATAGCAACTCTAACCCTCTTTAATTTAAGCTCAATCTCTGGCTTAACTTTATAATGATCAAAAGCCCTAATCTTGCTCTTGAAAGTTTTGGCATGATCTTCATTAGCCGTATGAGAAGGTGTTTCAATAATAATAGCCTTGTCCTTGTTGAGCAGACTGTTTGCGGGATTGTTAGCTCTACTCATCTTGTTTGAATCAGGCTCAATTTTTGAATGAGTTATCCTGTTTGTATTTAAGAGTTTGAATGGAACCTCCATTGGATTGTTCAATTGTAGTTTGCGAGTTTTAGTCTTGCCAAGTACCAAGTCTTTCCCATGGCGAACATAATCTAGAAAGAAGTAATACATAACATTTATTTTTTGACATAGTGACAATCTATTGAAAATGCAAATATGTTGTCCTTTAATGTATTCATGCATACCACTTTGATCACCATTTTCTTGATATTCTTTCTGTGTAGTTACAGGCAACTTAGTAGAAGTTTCAGCTTTTGAGCATAGTTGGGCACAAGTACCTTCTGAATGCTTGGATATTTGATCCTTTGCAGACGTTGCCTGGGAGCTATCAACTTCTTTTGTCCAAGAACTCTGCAATGTTGCACTCCATAATATCTTTTTGTATATGAATCTAATTTTCTAGAAGTAAATTTCTTTCTCACGTGATTAATATAGGACATGATACTTGGCGAACAACCTTTACTTCTTAACTTGAAATCTACCATGTATACAGTATACAGAAGCATTATATCAACATTTATGTTACCTGACTATCACTGTCCTCATCAGTTACGCCAATTTTCAAACCAGTGTTCATATTTTCATCGCTGCTGTTGTTCTCCTTGCACTTTATGCCACTTTTTGACTTCACGGATATTTGAGTATGTGCACGACTTTCACACCCGCTACCACTAGACTGAAACAAATATGATTTTATAATTTAGCAAATGAAGATACATCTATCAAAAAGCTGCATGGTAACAGATGCAATTAAATTACATAATATATTACGCAACATTATGAGCATGAAGCCAGAAAAAGGATGAGAACAATATTCAAAATCAGTAAATTTAAGAACCATGTGCAGTTACGTGGTTATATAGTTTCAGAAAATATCAACAGGTATAGAAGCTATTGAAGTTATTCAGGAGCGAAAGAAATATAACTCACACTGTGGCACCTCCTCCACACGTGCTGCCAGAGATTTTTAAGCTCATTTTTCCGAATAGGCTTTCCTAAAAAATCAACTGCACCTTTTGACAAGCACTTAAAAACCAAACCCGTTGAGTCATGAGTTGACATCACTGCAGAATCTTATCGGTTAATATGGTTAAAGATATCAAATAGCTAATCTAATATTGGGATTATCAGTATGCAGATAGAGCAACAACAATGATATTAAGTCCAATTACTTACTAATCACAGGGACAGTCTTGCGAGTCTTATGACTCATGATTTTGCACAGAAGAGCAATCCCCGATAAACAGGGTATCACTACCTCAGTTAAAACAACATCAATGTGATTGGTTAAGTCTTCTAAAATCCTCCAAGCTTGCAATCCATTGGCTGCTACAATTACTGCTAAAAACCTTATTAGAACTGAGTATCAAACATTCCTAATATGAAGTAAGGACAATGATCTAAACTATTTAAACACTTACTACTACAATTCCTTACAAGGCAAAATGATAATGATCTAAAGGTTGAGTGTGTATGTTGTGTTTAAAGAGAACTAACATGCTTAACGCTTTATTACTTAGTTAAGAAAGGTCCATGTACAGCTAGAACCTCACCTATCCTGTTTAACAAAGAGGAAACAAATGAGAGAGAGCGTTGACACGGTATACTCGCCCAGCAGAATAAGTTAACGACTAACAAGCCACGCATTTAGGTACACTGTCCACCATGCTAAGAAAACAAAAGGTTAAACTAATTTCCAATGAACATTGAAAACATAGTTATCCCCTTGTTTCTATTCTGATCATAAACATATACATATTACAAGAAGTAATGTTGAACTCACACCTTCTGTTCTTTATTGTTCAAAGTGAAAGTATCACATACAAGTATCTGTATAATACAAAGCAGACTGAAACGTTACCGACCTTCATAATTGAGATTACGAAGCAATGCAGCAACAACATGACGCGTAGAATCATCATTTTCCACTAGCAAGACCTTAATGGAACTAATATGAAGAAACATCTCCCAATGAACCATTGAACCTTGAGATCTCTGCTGCTGTTGTCGTGATCGCGTAGCTTCTTCACTTCCATGCTTCACATTCTCAGTTCTGATTAACCTCAAACCATCACCTCTCGAATCACTTAAACCGTCCCCTAATTTTTCAGCTTCACTTTTCGTAGCCACATTTTGCAAGTGGCAACCAGTATCCCGCTTTCCATTCGCATCAATTGTCATTGTAAACCTCTTCCAGAACCCGAAAATTACAGCACATAGCTTTCCCTTGCAGAACACAATACAAAACACTTTAAACAACCCTTGCAAAAACACTAGAATCAGTAGCAATAATCTATAACTGTAGTAATAAATAAATAATATAAAAAAACAGTTGAATCAACCTGATCGTTAGGATCCTATACATCAATCATAAGCTGCAGTCATAAAAAAAAAGGCAAATAAAATGTTAAAAACTAAACTATTTATAGTAAATCAATAAGTAAACAACTGTGTGTGTGTTGACTTGAGCTATGCAGACTGCAAATATTTTTATTTTTCGATAATTAACATACTCGCACATACGTCATGTTTTTGTCTTTCACAAGAATCGAACCCTGGACATCCCGTAAAGAGAACGAGGGTGGTACCAGAGGTCAATGATAGACTACAAAGAATACTTGAGGGATGAAGATGAGGTGGCAAAACTGTAGGTGGTTGGAGAGCCACGTGTGAAGAACAGTCTACGTGGACTGAAAAATCTGGTGCCAAGGAAAATATGAAAATACTGTATACCTAAATATAGGTACAACTGAATCAGAAACACATCTACTGACTGCTGTGTTTGTGGACAGGACCACCCAGTCAACTTCAGCCTTTCTACTTTTAGAAGCTATCTTTTTATCCCACTAATGGTTGTACTTGTCCGAATCTCTTTCGAGATTTGATTCTCGCTAATTCCGGTATTTATTACTCCCTCCGTCCCAGCATGTTCTTTACGCTGGGGAGAGAGTGCTTGACACGCATTTTAAGGCTTATAAAAAGTATAATTATATACATTTTTTTGGAATTTTTTTTTATAAAAATATAATAGTTTAACTTTTATTCAGAAAAAAAAAATTTTAAAAATAAATTATGAAACTATATTTTCTAAGAGCCTTAAAATACGTGTCGAGTGCACGGTTCCCAACGTAAAGAATCTGATGGGACAGAGGGAGTAGCTTTTAAGTTATATTAAAAAATATAAATAAATATTATGTAGATGCATCATTTATATATGTCTTTTTTTGCTATTTATCATTTGTATATGTTTTATAATTATTATTGACTATTCTTACAATTTGTTCTGCAAAATATAAATCAAATTGTGGTTAATTAAAAAAAATTAAACTATAGTTAATCTCTTTTAGTTTGTGTTAATTAGTGTTAACTCACTCTCTAGCTCTTTTAGGGGTCGTTTGGTTTAAGAAGTGGTACATGATTGAAGTAAGTAATTGGGTTAAGGTGATATGAGGCTGAAGTATCATTTCAAATATCATGTGTTTGACTGAGTGTTGGAATGAATATGTCTGATTTAAAAATACGAAGTCAAAACTGAATTTTGAGAAAAAGTTAGAAAAGAAAAAGGAAGAAATTTTTTCTATGCTAAGAGTGGTAATAATATAAAAAATTGAAATAACTGTATGTGCATTTGCTGATTTGAATTGGAAGACAACGGAAGAGAAATGAAGCAGAATTACAACTGTAGAAGTGTATCTGACCTTGGCAAAGAAGAGAGAATCAGTCTGCAAGGAGAAGCAGGAAGTTAATGCATTATGAATTCGAATCCATTACATCGGTTCCTTTTCCGGACCTTAAAAACTTGTGTCATGGTCGAGAGGGAAACAGCCCGGATCACGATGGCTCTATTATTACTTATATGAATTACTCCCTCTGTCCCATTTTAACTGATGTTTGACTTTTTGACACGCATTTCAAAGTGATAAAAAATACTATTTATACTAGGAAAATAATTTTGAATTTTATATCAAATTAAAGTTTAGATTCTAAGCTTTAATTTAATATATATATTGAAAATAATAATTATGTTTAAGTACGATTTTTTTAACACCTCATTTTACGTACTAAAAAGTCAAAAACAGTTAAAATGGGATAGAGGGAGTAACAGTTTTTGATCTTATGCACTCATGAATCATGATTTAGAATTCTGGTTCCGTCACTGCTCATAACGTAATATTATGACCTACTATGTTACTTCAAAAGGATAGTGGATCGGTGCTTAACCAGGTTATGGTTGTGTTTACCTAATCCATGCCTTTCCGGTGCAAGTCCTTGGTCACTTAATGTTACTCAACCAGGAATAAGACTTGCAGTCTTGCACTACCGAATTTTCATGTGTTATTGTTCCATCATTTAACACATGTATAATATACAGAGTTATAAACTCATGACAGTATGACACCATTCCTATAACAAAAAATGTGGTTAGGTTTCTGACCAAACATGGTGTAGATAGATAATCAATTCCCTCCAAAAGAAAAAAATATACTGCGAGAACCGGTAATATTTATAGTAAGCCATCCAAATTGCAGAAAGCGCGATTTCTTTTACTACTGGACACAATATAGTTTCACATAATTTACCCAAAGATAATTGTTCTAGTGACTTGTGAAGTTTCGACAACATATCTAAAATAGAAATGAGGCTTTAATCAAAAAAAATAATGGAACAAATATGTAGAACCATACATATTACTGCTCTACAACTTGGCTTATTTGCCTTGTCAAATGGTATTCCCGGTCATTTACAAGGTCCCTGCTCGTTGATCATATATCTACTCTTTATTGTGCTCTGTCCCGATAGAGAAGGTAAGGCATACAAATTTACAAGCTAATTATTATCATCTACAAAATCTTGCCTAGATGCGAAGTTATCCTGTAGAAGCATCAAGTTTCTTCTCTAACCAGCTGTACAATGACTTTCTAGTGACCTTGAGACGATGCAAATCTGCAGGTCTTCTGGTTGGAGATTCTAACTGTGTGGGAAATCCTACTGCGAAGGTATTCTTATAGTCTGCATCCGAATTCAAACTCATGCTTCTAGAGGCTGCAAAAATAACTTCAAGCCCCAAATCATCTTGCAAAAGTTTCACTATAGCATCTTTCACAGAGTCATGCTTGGCATCACTTGAAACTACTTCCTGAACTCCTAATATTATTGACATATCATCTTTTAATGAGTTTCCTGCAAAATCCATAGTAGATTACCCATCAAAAACCATTTACTGCACAAGGGATTGATATCTTGATTTTGTGTAGTTGTGAGAGAAAGAACGTCAGGCATGTGTTAGGTCAAGGGCTCAAGGCAACATCTATAAATCACAGAGCTTATTAACATGTTTACTGATATCTTCTAAATTGTAATTGCTTGGTCCTAATATCGAATCTGGAAGGATATCTATATAACACTATGCCACCTGTTACTTGTATATTGCAAAAGGTTCCTCGAAACTTCTTTTTTCTCTTTTGAATTAAAGGCTGCATTGTGAAACACTTTATCAATATGTAATAGTATCTCCATTCCCAATTACTATACCTTTTTGACATCTGAAGTCACTATAAATATATTGAATTTTTTAGATGCTATATGAACAATATAACTTATTTTATGTATTAGAGAACCATGTGAATAACATTTACTTTGCCTACAAAATGAGTCAAGTTGGTTTTATAAGTCAAACAGGTGCAGTACTTGGAATTGTAATGCAACCGAATGGTCAAGTAATTTGGAACACTACACTATTTATTGAGCATAAAGAGAAATAATACTGACCTGGAGTGTAGTTCTCCTTGATCATACGTAAAACAGCAAGAACCACGATCCGAGCTTCAACCTGTTAATGCATTACAAAAACTTTATCAAGATCAATCAAGAATTTGAGCCATAAAACATTTCACGACTACTGACATTTATCTCCTTTTTTTAGTAGACATGACTTACGATTACAAACGGACATTACTGCTTTTCAGTATATTAGGAAGTACAAAAATTGCTAATCGAGTTGGAGCTTGAGCCTGAAACTAAACTTCGCAGACATGTCCTTTTTAACACCGACTCAACAACAGAAGGAAAATATAAAGATATCTAGTTACAAAAAAAATGTAACTTAAGATCATTGATTTTCTTTATGTTAATCTACCTTTGTGAGCCCTCGAAGATCAACGGCGAAGCTTTCAGGACCAGTCTTTTGCAAATTTGCAGCTACTTTCTCCAGAAGAAGGCTTTGAGAGCCCCCCAAGTCAGTTCTGCTACTAGAAGTGTGTTGGACTTGATTCTGGTTGCTACCTTGTAATATTCCTTCACACCACTCCTCTATTAGTTGTTTAAGATAGTAATCATTGGAACTGTACCTGTAAGTTGTGCTCTTTAATATATGGAGGAAATAACTCCAAAGAGTAAATTAACGGAGGACTATAACCAAAACAATATTTATAGGAGGACAAAATGCAGATCAAGACATGAAACATACTTATGTGTTTCCCAATAAAGTATTAACTGAGACATCAATTCAAGTAATTGAAACGACGTTGTCGGACTGAGTTTTTAATTTTCTAGAGTGGAGAAACATTCAATGACCTAACCAGAAAAGATTGTGAGCTCTCTTTTAAAAGAAAATCTGAAGTGGACTCTTTAAGCTGATGAACTAATATCATGTGTACAAGAATATAGCAACAAATGAGGGCTCATAGATTTGCCATATTCAGATGTCAAAAGAGATAAATCAACAAAACTGAGATGAATACAATTATATTGATGCATTGAAGTGATGCCAGGACAGACTTATTTAAGAAACAAAATTTTAGGTGTGAAAAGTTAAGAAATGTTGACAAAGCAAAAGGAAAATAAGCAGGCACAAATTTTATGTACTAGTAGTATACCCTGCTTTCCGCATATCCTGATATATATAAAGGCATTGCCGCACTTCCTCAAGGGAACCATATCTTGTACGAGCTTTAAGAAGTGTATTGTATGTTACCTGAAATTAAAAAGTCATATTATTAATTTGTGCTTACACTGGCTTACAATAGAATATATAATATTATAAAATGATAATAACATGGATATAGCCACTATAATTAGACTTACCAAGTTTGGCTGTATTTGATCTCTCTTCATTCTCTCAAATAAAGAAAATGCAAACTGCAGGTTTTGGTTCTGTACACAAACCTGTAAGCAAGAGCAGAGCACTCAATATATACAAACATATAAGATATAAAGCTCTTTACATCTGTTAGTGTACATTTTTTGCGATGTAACTTTTTTTTCCAATTCCTGGAGCACCAAGGAGATGGTCAACGAATGTGAGGTGTGGACTAACAAGTAAAAGTTCAAACCTTCATAACTGCTGTATATGCAATAACATCAGGTTGAATACCCGCCTGACGCATGGAACTTAATATCTGCACTGGAAACACACATGCTTTTAGAAAGTTTACAATGCAATGGCAATATTTTTCCCTTTTTCAATTATTATTAGTATGCTCCTAAATTTGGAGGCGGCCAACTTGCATCATTTACACATTACCAGATATCCACATCTTTCAAAGAAGATCAAAAACTTGCATGTAGATTTCCTATTTTTAATAATGAATAATAAATCAAAAAAGCAGATGAATAATGCATAATTGGCACCGCGCCTCAAACATAAAAATATTATTCTTCGCATTTCTGTTGATCATTTTCTGTAGAGTTAATTGCATGTTGCATCCCCTAGAAATTGCATCTATTGACATTGGTGTACATTGTATGCAATCATGCACTTATGTCCAGCAAGTTTTATATCCGATGCAATATGCATCTCCAGGAAGTAAGTATAGCTAACTTGATCAGGGTATTTTCGGAACTAAATAGAGTTTGATTCCGTTAAAACTCCATTAAAATTTCAACAAAATCCTTTAAACCTCAACTAAATATCAGATAAGCCTCTAAACCTTGATTAAAATTCAAATAAAGCCCACAAAATTTCACAAAATTCTCCATTAAAACTCCAACCTGTAAGTTTAAAACCCCATCAAATCTTTGATGAAAACCTAAAACCTTCACCAAAATTCTTATTGAAACTCATAATTCATCTAGCAGCGCATAAGTGTAATTTATTGTTCCATCAATGAAACTTCAATAGAGTTTCAAGGGGATTATAGTTTCATTCTCGAAAAAGCCCCCAACCAAGTTGACGGTAAGTATTAAATTGAATGGAAAGCCATTCATGTGCATTATATTAAAAATTACTGATCAAAGTGCATAATCACAAACTAGGACCAACATCAATATTTGTGATTTCTAGCCTTCTAGGAAATTTAACATGCAATTTACTCTTTTCTAGATAGCAGTACGAAACATTTACCTGCATAGCACCCTTAACATTCCTTGAGGCTCCAAAAATATCAATCAATATTGACCAGCTTATTTGATTGGGGGGAAGACCCAAGGCCTTCATCTCATGCATCAAAGCTTTTGCACGCTTGTAGTCAGTACCACAGGCCTTCATCAAAATGTTATATGTTGCAGTAGTGGGTTTAAAGGGAACCTTTCTAGTAAACTGTACATGATCAGAATCAGACCCGTAGTCTTTCCCAGTCATATTATAACTTTTACGTAAATGGTTTTTGGCTCTATCAATCTTCCTCTGATAATCTTTACTGTAAAACTTATCAGTTGCACTTCGTTTCCAATTGTTGAATAACCGGAAGGCCCTGTCATACTGGCAAGCCTCAATACATGCATGAAGTACAATGTTGCAGCACTGTGTGTTGGGTGTACAACCAGCCAGAAGCATTTCTTCAAATAATAAGATTGACTGCTCAACAAGACCTGCACTAGAGCATGCATTTATCAATGATGACCAAGTTATAGTATTGGGAGTGACACCAGCTTTGAGCATATCTTCTTTAATTTCCAGAGCCATCTGCCACATTTTAGCATCCGCAAATGCCTGGGAAATTGAACACAGACATGGTTATAAAAATAAAAGAATGTATATCCTACAGAAAGTGAGAAAGAATGCAAAGGTAGGAAGTAGGAATAAATACTGAATACCCATTTTCAGATTAAAGATTTTTATATATACATAATGAGGTATATACCTTAATGATTGTGCTGTATGTGAAAACATCAAGTTTCAAAACTCCCGTTGATTCCAAATTTTGTACCTCCCTGTATATGTTTTGAGCCAAATCAACTCTTGACGCTCGACAACAAGATTTCAACAGGATGTTGTAAGATGTAACATCCGGAGCAACACCAACAGTCTAAACATTTGAAACAAAGTCATAACAGATAAAAGAAACACTCATGGGTAAGAGCACATTTTAACTTTGGCGTATGTTCAATAGCTTTAAGGATGTGAAGTATGTGCTCATTGTGTGTCTTCCCATGCCCCACAGGTAGTCAGCCTGGGTTATTACTTATTAGGATCAGTTTTGACTACTCCCTAGTGTATCTAATCAATTAGTACTCTGGCCGAGACCAATGCATATACTGGACACAGTTCACTTTCTGAGCAGAACAATTTCATTAATTCCCAGTTCTAGTTCAGAAATTAATTTTTTTTCTTTTTGTATAGATATAGTATAGACATAACCAAACTGGCGATAAAACAATGAAATGAACATTTAAAATATATAAGCAGAAGAGAGCGTTACCTGCATATGTTTGTAGATGTGCAACGTATAACTCAAGTCACGGGCATTTACATTCATCAGACTATTAAAAACATACAGATTTGGGGTGATCTTTTGAGTTAGCAAATCCTGCAGCAAATAAAAAGATACAGTATCATAAAAACACATAGAGTAGTCTGGTAACAATACCAGTACCTAAGAAACTTTAGCGGCATTAAAAAACCAATTAGAAAGGGTTGGGTCCAACAATCATGTAGCCGCAATATTAATCTTCTTTCGAAGTGAAAATAACACACAAGATGGAAATAAGTATGTGTGTCATCTGTGGAAATAATATATATTCTTAAAGCTAGAGAAGCCGGTCTTTCACTAACTCTTACTATATTTTAATATCATATTGCACTGTCCAAAGAGATGCACATATCATGCATCACCTATTTAAGCATAAATGTTCCACTTTATCATTGATACATAATTACATGTTGCAGTAAGGCCAGCCGCAATCTACTGGATTAGATACAGTAGCTGGATGTTCCACAACTGAAAAACATCATCTTACATCAATAATACAGAGTTATAACAACGGTACTTTTACAAGGTTACAAATCAGTTGACTTAAAACGACAAACTCCATCATTTAAAAAAAACAGTGACTGCCTGTAGCCATATATATATGGAATTTATATTAATTGAATAAAAGTTCTAGCAGCGCACACACACTATTATCCATTATACCCATCAACTTGGAAGAGAGAAACAACTAGCAACTTGAAGGTTGTTGAACAAGATAGGGAAATACCTCATAAATGGACCTAGACCTTAGATAGTCGCCACACAGACCGCATACATCTATAATTGTGCGGTAGATATACATGTTAGGACGGTCCATGTCCTTCTTAGAGGCTTCAAATACATCCATAGCAGACATGATGTCTCCTTTCTTTCCAAAGTCGAGAATTATGCTACAGAATAATATCTGGGCAGCTGGAAAAATACGAGCACACCTGCAAAGTGTCAATAAACATTCAGTACTTCCAAAACACATAAAGTTTCCAATTAAATAATAGCAACTGATGAGTTACTTAAGAGCGGATAATCATGACTGGACGTGAACAAGAAGTGTCAACCACAAAGGAACCCAATGAAACTTCACATAAGCCGACAAACATAAACTAAACCACCATAAAATATTGGCACAAATTAGTATAAACCATACCTTACTGCTACATTTGGTTTCCGTTTAGTCACACAAATTTTAATAATCTCTGCAGGGTCCACTACTTCCTTAACAGAGAAATCAAATCCTGAACCAAGAAAATACACATCGCAACATATTACACACTGCAAAGTATCTCCTACACTACAAAACAACATCGTAAATTAAAGTAAAATCGTTAAACTCACAAAAATGAACCATTAACAATTCAACAAATCATATCATTTTAATTTACCAAAAACTCGAACACTGAACAATTATACCACTAAGTATTTCCAAAAACTACAAAACAACATCGTAAATTAAGCTAAAATAGTTAAAACTCACAAGAATTAAACATTAAAAATTCAACAAATTATATCAATTCAATCTACCAAAACCTCAAAAACTGAACAACAATCATACCACTAAGCATTAACAATTCAACACAAATCATTTCAATTTAATCTACCAAAAATTCGAAACCTGAACAATAATACCATCAAGTATTTCCAAAAACTACAAAAAAAACATCCTTAACTAAGCTAAAATCGAAATTAAGCAATAACAATTCAACAAATCATATCACTATAATCTACCAAAAAGCCGAAAACCAATCATACCACTAAGCATTTCCAAAAACTACAAAACAACATCGTAAATTAACCTAAAATCGTTAAACTAAATTATATCAATTCAATCTACCAAAAACTCGAAAACTAAACAACCATACCACTAAGCATTTCCAAAAACTCAACAACGCCCTCGACTTCACCCTTTTCCACTCCCAACCTACATTCTCCCCTAACCGCCTCTTTCACATTCCAATCAAACACCTCCTCACCACTAATCCCTAACTTCCGCGCACAATTCAAAACCTCCACAACTCTCTCACTCTCCCCACATTTCACCAATCCAGCCACATTTCTCGAAACCAATCCAACATCAATCAAATTCACAAATTCGGAAACCTCCACACCCGAATTCACCACAGTCTCAGCAATTAACATAAAATCATCCATTTTCTCGCCTTCCGCGAGCCTGGAAGCGAGATCAGCGTAGTATTTGAGGCTGTTTGGGTTGCGATATCGCGATAAGTCATGTCGAAAAGTGGAAAGCAGAGGCTTTGACGAGGGTTTGGAATTGAGATGTTTGGGTGAAATTGAGGGTTTGTTAGAGGGATTAGGAGGAGTTGTGATGGATGAGCAGCTTATAAGTAGTGTGTTGTTCATTTCTTGAAAAAGATTGTGTTTTTCATTAGAGTTGTGAAAGAAAGAGTGTTGAATGAAGATTGAATTTGTAAGGCGGGTGTTTTGTTC
The DNA here is from genome assembly GCA_003724115.2 of Anethum foeniculum. Classification (NCBI taxonomy): domain Eukaryota; kingdom Viridiplantae; phylum Streptophyta; class Magnoliopsida; order Apiales; family Apiaceae; genus Anethum; species Anethum foeniculum. The sequence goes on from PHNY01255854.1 coordinate 25,041, forward strand.
AGTTATCAACTATCCGTTCCTCGTGATAGTTCGGTTTATTTTGGCGTTTTTCGTGTCCGGGATTATATTCGTGATTATGATTTCGTGAAAAAGGTTATGTACGGTCTTAAAAATAATAGAATCATAATAATTATGTATATTCATATTATTTTTAAAAAATCGTTTAGTTGCCTCTTTCGCTAAGAAGGAAGGATTCGATAACGATATATTTAAACGTTTTTTTTATTTCGATTTTATTTATAGGTGCACTTTTAATTATTAAATTAATTCCTCTTAAAAAACTAAAATAATTGACAATTTGAATGATTTTATTAGTATAATTTAAAAGATGTTAAAATAACATGAAAAGTATTAAAAGCTGCATTTAGGAAATTTTAATATTGATTTTGTTTTCAATTTAGAAGCTGCATTTAGGAAATATTAATTTTGATTTATGTTTTTTCAAAATTCAGTGTGAAAAACAAATCAAATGAGTAAAGTAAGGGCCTACTATAATTCAACCTTGCAAACCACTTTAAAAGTTACCTTAATTTTTTGGACTATTTTTTTTAAAAAAAAAAAACTTATTTTGGGAAATAAGTTACTTGCAACTTGCAAGTGTACAGAGGCTAAGAGGAGAGGTGGTGTTCATAGAATATATAACCTGATTTAAAATCCTTTATAGCAAATTGAAAGATTGTTAATACAGACTGTACCTGAATAACTATGCATTGTAACAAATTAAGAGATTTACAATACAGATTTGCTTCATTGTAGCTTAACCAAATACTATTAGTTTCATTTCATTGGAGCAAGAAGAGTATACAACAAGAGGAGTGATACTATGATAATTGCCAGCACTAAAGTAAACTTGGGGCTTGTCCAGAGCATAAGGTTTGATCTCTCTGTTCTCTTGATAGGATCGACCTCCTCGGACAAGGGGTAGTTTGAACGTTGAGGGTTCCAAGTCACATACTTGTTCGGAGAAAATTGGGAGAAAATGCTCTTTTTTCCTTTCTTCTTGAAGCTTGACCAGGCTTTGTCCCAATCTGTTGAGGACTTGTCACCTAAAATAGGCAAGAACAGTATCATTCATAACATGTAGGCATAATTTATTGTAACAATGTGAAACTCGGTGTTTGTGTATGTAAGTTTGAGTGCTAGAGGATTCTAAGTTAGATGACCACCTCTTCCAAAGGTTTTGGAAAATGGTGACAAGTAGATCTTATACATTTAATACTATCCATCATCATCGCTATGCATTCCCAAAGTATGCTTATTTCATAGCGAGAAACAAAGACTTTTTGGTGTATTTTTTGCAGGCAATCAGGTTACAAAAGGAGAGAAGTTTAATCATCTCTGATGACAAAATAATATATGTTGAAGTATATGTATCTGCGCTAACAAGTTCAAAGTAGTACTGCAGTCGCTAAAAAGAGGTGAGAGCTTTTGTAGCATCACAATTCATAAGCATTGATCGAGGAGTAGTCCTGTACATGTATCTACTAGTTATACTTCTTCATTGCACTGTATATATGACTACTAAGTTTCTATATCAAGGTACACAATCATCAGATAATGCAATTCTCCAAAAGCATGAGGGAGTTTCTGAATCTACTCCACAATCATCAGATATTGCAATTTTCCAAAAGCACGATTGAGTTTCTAAATTTTACTACACAATCATCAGATATAGTCAACTCCAAAAAGCATATGTAAATATGTAACCATGAAGAAAAAGAAGTCCAGAAATTCTTCAGCATAGAAACCATTTTGCAGTTTTGCCCCTTTCTCATACATCATATTTAAGCTTTCTGATTCTACTTCATTTAAAATTAATATCCCAAGTGTAAGAATATATGGCAATTGCAGAAAATGTTCAGTTTTTGTCACTAACATCTGCATGTTACTACAAATAGCTTTATGATGACTGCTGTATCAGGATTGCAGAAGAGCTCTAATCCACTAAACTATGCACGAAGGAAAGTAACACTTTCAGCTCTGGTTCAATCAATGTATTTTCTCCACGTAGAGTAGACTATGCAAAGCATACGAGTAATTAGGCTATGAAAAATGGTGTAGTAAGATCTAGACCAGAAAAAATCCTCCACCTCAATAAAAATCCCCAAGAAACTTCCTAAGTTTCACTATAGTCAATATGTCGTAATTCCTACCTAACCATAAACAATCATAAATTAATAATGATAAACAAAGACTTAGCAAAAAAATCGAAGAGGAGACAACTCCCTCTAGCTCCACACTAATCTTCATAGTAAGCTCAATTTTTATCATACTCAGAACTCAACACATGATATTATGATAAGCCAATACCGGACGAAAACGAGTAAATAAGCTACACCTCTAATCCACTACACATAATCTGCAACATATCTGCAAAAATGGGCCTAAGCAAATTCACTTAAAAAATCAAATGCCTAAGCACTTTGATCCTAAAAATTCAGCCAAACCAAACATCAATCTTTTCGATACAACACGAAACATTTATGAAACCCAATTAAGCAAAGAACATGGAACATCACATTACATAACATAAAAAAAAAAAACATTAACAAATCTTGAAGTTGCTTTCTGTATGTTAGTTATACCTTTGTTGTTGTTGTTGTCACCATTTTGAGGGGGAGGTGATTGCTGGGAGTTCCTACATGGGGAAGCGTGAGGCTTCTGACATGTCCAGTTCCAACTTAGATTATGTGAAAACATTGTTCCTGTTCGGAATCGCAGCTGAATATCCATCTTTGTCTTGTCCTCAAACTCCAGTTGCAACTGCCACCACTAGTTCTCTTAACTCAAAATATTTTGTACTTCCAAAAATAAAGTAAATACTGTACGCAACTCTTTTTTGCTAAATTAAATAGTTTGTTGATACTAAATAAATAATAATTCAATATTAAAAAAGTTTAAGTATTCAAGAAACATGTAGTCATCACAAATGTATTGGTTGATCTAAACTTTATGTTAAAATGATATTCACATTTAAAATAATGATTGCTCTTAAAATTCCCATCTTAGAATCGGATAACATTATATTTTTGCAATTTAGTACGTGGGATGATACATCTTAAAATAAATAATTTATGATTTAAAATGAATAAGTGAAATATAACTGATAAATTAAAAAATATTTATAAGCTATATAACTGTTTAGAAAAAAATTACTAAGTCCATGAAATTTTACTAAATTAAATTAAATTAAATAATTGTTAAATATATTTTTTTTTAATTTATGAATTTAAATTAGAAAAATATTTAAAAACATATTTGTTAAAGTTAAATTAATAAAAAAATTATAAAAAATTATAAAATTACTAACTCATAACTTATCAACTTATAAATTATAAATTGAATTTATAAATTACGTGTATAAACATTTTTAGATAAGTTATTACGGACTTATGAAGGATAAACTCCTTATTAATGGCTCGCCAATTAGACACTAGTGTATATGAAAGGCGATGTTTTAATGCGCCATAAAAATGAGAATAGAGGATGTCGTAATGAAAATGATATGAATTTGGATATATGACATTTATCCTATAAAAAATGTATCACTAGAGTTTAAAGTTTCAATTTATTTTAACCACACACATTAACAATCAACCGAAACCTATATTTATATTTAGACTAAAATACTAATACCATGAATTAACTTATGAACTCTAATTAAAAAAAAAAACCTATGCACTCTAATTGTTATCTTAGAAAAATCAACCTCTTGTGAGAAAATTTTGCGAATGCAATTTTTTTTAAAAAAACACAAATGTCCAAATTGAGAAGTGATCCAAATTGAAAACAGTCATGGCCTTCAAAACCAAAAGGCCCATAAACCACCACAAAGCCCAAACAAAACCACCACCCCATATAAAACCTCATAACCCATATAAAACAAAAGGTTTCAGTTTGTTTTATTCGGAAAGAAGCTAACAAGGTAGCACATACATTGGCTAGAGTCCCTTGTTTAGCTAATTCCCATATTATTTTCACGTCTCCTCCTACGTGTTTGTTGGAGGCTCTTTCGTTTGATTTGATTTGTTGAATGAAAGTCGATTTTGATTTAAAAAAAAAAAATGTGTCACCACTCACCACAGTTTAAAGTTCCGATTTATTTTAACCCAAATGCCCAAATTGAAAAGTGATCCAGATTGAAAACAGTCATGGCCTTCAAAACCAAAAGGCCCATAAACCACCACAAAAGCCCAAACAAAACCACCACCCCATATAAAACCTCATAACCTAACAAACCACTCTCAATTTCCCCTAAAACCCTAGCCCCACTAGATCTCTCTCCTCTCTCCCATTTCTCTCCCAATCTCTCCCATCTCTCTCCCCAAAATGGCAGCCTCATATCGCCCACTAGTCTCTCTCCAACTCCTCTCCTCCGACATGTCCACCGACTCATCCTCCCTCACCCTCCCCTTACCTGACGTCATGAAATCCTCGATCCGACCCGACTTAGTCAGCTTCATCCACTCCGAAATGTCCAACAACTCTCGCCAACCTTACGCCGTCTCTCGTAAAGCCGGCCACCAAACCTCCGCCGAGTCTTGGGGAACCGGTCGAGCCGTTTCACGTATTCCACGTGTACCTGGTGGTGGGACCCACCGTGCTGGTCAGGGTGCGTTTGGTAATATGTGTCGGGGCGGACGTATGTTCGCCCCGACCCGAATTTGGCGAAAATGGCACAGCCGTATCAATATTAATCAAAAACGGTTCGCGATTGCTTCCGCAATCGCGGCGTCCTCCGTGCCATCACTCGTGATGGCACGTGGACATAGAATTGACAATGTGGCTGAATTGCCGCTTGTTATTTCCGATTCTTCGGAAAGTGTGGAGAAGACTTCGAATGCAATTAAGGTGTTGAAGGAGGTTGGGGCTTATCAGGATGCCGAAAAGGCCAAGGATAGTATTGGAATTAGGCCGGGGAAGGGGAAAATGAGGAATAGGAGGTACATTTCGAGGAAAGGGCCGTTGATTGTTTACGGGACTGAGGGCGCAAAGTTAGTTAAATCGTTTAGGAACATTCCGGGAGTGGAGATTGCGAATGTGGAGAGGTTGAATCTTCTGAAACTCGCGCCTGGTGGACATTTGGGGAGATTTGTGATTTGGACTAAGAGTGCGTTTGAGAAGCTGGATTCGATTTACGGGAGTTTTGATAAGGCGTCGGAGAAGAAGAAGGGGTATGTGTTGCCTAGGTCGAAGATGGTGAATGCGGATTTGGCTAGGATTATTAATTCTGATGAGATTCAGAGTGTGGTGAGGCCGATCAAGACGGAGGTTAAGAGGGCTACGTTGAAGAAGAATCCGTTGAAGAATTTGAATACTATGTTGAGGTTGAACCCGTATGCTAAGACTGCTAGGAGGATGTCGCTTTTGGCTGAGGCGCAGCGTGTTAAGTCTAAGAAGGAGAAGCTTGATCAGAAGAGGAAGCCGTTGTCTAAGGTATATTTTGGACTTATATACTGCGTTGTATTTAGTAACTGAGTTTCATTGTGCTTATGTGACTGTTTTTTGCTTCAAAATTAATTCAATTACGTGGTTTACATGTGTATATAGATACGTTGTACTTGAAAATTTGTTGAATTGTACTTTTGTATATGCTTATAAAGATATTGTTTGGGTAATTTTTTATGGAGAGTACATATATTTTAAATTAAGTCTAAATTTTCGAATCAGCTAGGGAGTGTTGTCAGAAGTTTTAACAGACATGTGAATGAAACTTGTGCTTGGTGAGAAGTTTGTATGATCTTAATCTGGCGGTTTAATGATAAGTAGTACTGATGTAGTACTAATTCAAGTACTTTGATGCTACTCGTATGTTGTCTCTCTCTCTCTCTCTCTCTCTCTCTCTCTCATATTACTTGCTTACAAGGTGACTTATAACTTACCTTCTATGTGGTATTTCTTTTATAACCTATATGTTTGCTGAACAAAGACCATTCAAACATTCTAATTGCCAATGCAAATGTCTTAACTACGTCCATGCCTTAGAACATACTGTAATTAATTTATAGCACTTATCTTTGCTGACAGCTGTTGTGCAAGGAAAAATTCCTCTTGATGCAGTTTTACTTGACAGAATAAGCTTTTATGTTTGCAGATGTGGTTGCTGAAAATATATTAATTCTCGTATAATATTTAGTTTGCTCTGTTCCTTCATTGGTAAACAATGTGCTAGATTTCATTTGTAGCCTTGGATGATGTTAGAGTTACTGAATTAGCCAAAAACTGAGAATGGTTCCCTGCTAGAAGTATTAGCCTATTAGGAGAATGTATGATGATATTGTTGCCTTGTCTTTTGGTTTGTGATGATGCAACATCTAATAGTTATAGATTCTCTCCCCAGTAGTTTGCTGCATCTATATTTATGTAATTAGTTGATTCATCGTTGTTCTGTTCACTTACTCTCTTGCAGGAGGAAGCTACACAGATTAAGGCTGCTGGCAAGGGTTGGTACAAGACTATGATATCTGACAGCGACTACACCGAATTTGATAACTTCGGCAAGTGGCTCGGTGTTTCGCAGTGATCATGACCAACCTGTTTAGCCTGTTATTTTCTTTTGGTGTTAGGTTTATATTTCTATGTTTTGCTAAAGACCTGAAAGAGATTTTGTGGGATGAACAAATTTCAGCAACAAGTTACCTTTGCTGTTATTTGCCTTGCTCCCGTGTACTGGTGTTTATGTGTTTAAATTTGTTAAAGATATTTCTGTTTGAACTTGGTTATGGTGTCAGCAATTTTTCTGCTTTACATTTTTCTTCTAGCTTTTCTTATCATGCGTCTACAATCTTTGCATGGCTGGCTTCACCATATTCCTTATTTTGTGCTTATTTCTTTTCATATTAGTAAGGATGAACTATTTCTTATTGCTTTGGTTAAAGTTTGTAGTTCAGAAACAGTATTCATTTAGTTTCGTCCGGTTTTGGTTCCCACGGGAAACAGAACCCATTGAAACTCGGTATATTTATACAGTTTTTCTAGTGTGAATTTTTACTGGCTTTCGGCTCAAGTAATGGTGAACCCCTGCGTACACAACAATCTTATTCACCAATTAAAATGAGTCAAATCTTATAAAAGTTAGTACTTAGCGTGTGTAATAGAAAAACTCTTAGTTATATACTTTTGCTGAATCTTTAGTTGCTAAATTATAGAAACATGATTGATAATGGTGATAGAAAATTGTTAATCACAGCAGTATGTTGGATAGACAGAAGTAGTCCAGAAATTACAAAGCCCGTTTATACCAAGCCCATAAATAATGAAGGCTACTACTACAAGTCACAACTGCAAGAATGATGATTGGGCATAATACAGTTGAAATTTTAACCTAACAGATTACAACGAGCTACCTACACTTCTTGATATTGTAATAGTATCGCAATAGTTTTCTTACTCCTTTTACGAAATGTCCAGAGTTGTTGATCTTGTCAAAGGACGGGATGTATGAGTGTGCTTAACTAATAAAAAAATTATTAACTTAAATTTTTGATAAATTGTTTTTAACTTTTAAGCAAAGTTAAAGGAACTCGATGTTCGTGCGAGACTTGAGATTTTCAGTGTAAAATAAACTGTTCCTTTTACATCTAATTGATCTGATGTTTTTCAAATTTCTCTCATCACAAGAAATGCTTATTTGCAACGAAGATGACAAGAATAATGTAGAAAAATTCCCATAATGCATTTAGGCTGCATCGACAAATAATTGTTCGCATAAAACATTACATGTAAAAAACTATTCCTAATCGACTGACTCAAAAATTGAGTATTAATCGATTCGGATTTAAACTAGTATTCGGATGTAGCGAGGAGCTAATATCAGGCGCGTTAACAGAACGTCAACTCAAGGGGTTTGGACAAGAAAAAGGTAAAAGAAAAAACAAGTGTCAATCAGCTGCCTATCTATCTTTTTTAACCGGCGGGGCAGCCGATACAATTCTTTATTTTAACCACCGAGTCAGTGTCTCGTCTATTCCTACTTTCCTCCACTGCTAATAAACAATTACGTACAAATTTACTGTACATATTTACCATTCTTCCCGCTACAGTGCTTTCTCTCTCCTCATATTTTACCCATGAGGGAAAGACATAGGCAAGGACGTGGGGTCTTAGTAAAGCTTTAAAGTGCTTAGTTAGACGCATTTTCAAAAAGAAAAAAAAGAAAAAAAACCGTTCACATGTGTTAAGTATCATATTTTCAAATTCGGAACAAATCTTTTGAGCTACTGATTTGTGATTTATTATACGATTTTTGAAAAATCGGATGATTTATCGGTGATTTATTAAATTAGTCAAATATTTTTGAGCGATTTATCAGCAGTTTATCGGTTATTTTTGGAAAATCGGACCATTTCTATAACAGAGTTAAAATTTAAAAAACGGTTCCGCTCGATTACGTCTTTTAAATTCAATCAATTTTTGAGTACTCGTTTTCAACATCCAAATACTCGATCCGATCCAGTAATTGCTTAAATCTAAACTAATTAACCTTCGATTTTCGAATATTCGTCATGTTACTCTTACAAGTCAATCGATTTTTAGCACACTGGATTATTCATTCACATATTAAAATTATGTGAAATTAAATATTTAAGTATAGAAAAAATTTAATTTGAGTAATGATTTAGTTTTGAATTTATTTAATCATTTTCGAATTCGATTATAAAAATTAGAAATTAAATCGGGTTGATATCGCCGCAGTATCATAAATAGTCGAAGCATCCGTCTTTTTTCCCTCTAATTACCAAGACGGTTTAAACGAGATTAATTAAAAGTAAAGTCATACTGTGATTAAAAGATGGTGTATAAATTTTCATTAGTGATAAAAAAAAGTTGCCGAATTTCACTTAAATTCAACGAATCAGCGATGCCCACACAAAAAATTCAATCACAGAAGTAAAAGAACTCACAAAAGTGTCAGTTGTATTTAGTGTCGTAAATACAACACTATGTGCCTGTTTGAGAAATCTTATTTGTCAGAAATAAGTTATTTATTTCTGAAAAAAGTACATCAAACTGTATTTTTTTTCTGATTCTGACAAGTTTTTGCATATAAGGGATACTAAATCCTATTTAAATATTTAATTCTAAAAATTAACATATAAATATAATTTTTTTTTCGAAATAAGTCGATAAGTTGATAAGTGGCCTGTTTGCCAAACAGGCCCTATATGAGAGTCTTGAATCTTGATACATCTTACTAAATTGTAAACAAAAATACTTCCTCCCACCTAATTCTTTACGTTGGAGGACGAAGGCTCCACACACATTTTAATGCTCCTATGAAGTATAGTTCTCTAAATTATTTAAATTTTTTTTCCTTCTAAATAAAGATATAATGTTTGAATTTTTATTCAGAAAAAAGAAAATTTTAAAAATAGTTATGAAAATATACTTTATAATAGCCTTAAAATGCGTGCCGAGCATGAGAAAAAAAATGTAAAGAAATGAGTGGGACGGATGTAGTAATAAACTGTGGTGCGGATTCGATCATGTGATTCCAACCCGGTTAATATAAAATGTATTAAGATCTCATTCTTATTCCTGTTAACCGGGTTGGAATCCCATGATTCAAACAGTACCATACATAAATATGAAATCTTATTTTTATCGTGCATTTCAATATATATTTGATAAAAAATAAAATATCGTAATTGACGAACTTTTTTGATTATTTTATTGTGTTAGACGTTTTTGTCACTTATTTTGTTTTCGTTATAAAATTAGGTGCAGAGATAAAAGATGATAAAATCTTATTTCTACATTACGTTACGCACATGTTTTATTTGTCTGTCGTAAACGTTACAGATAAACTATAAAAAGGTTGAATAATCGGATTTTACCTTTTACCTTCCCTTAAAAAATTACTCTTTTTTTAACTCATTTCTCAAAATACTCTAAATAACGTAATAAATAAACAAACAAAATGTTGTAAAAGGTTAAATTATAGTCGAACCTAAATATAATTCAAGATATTAAATTGAACTGGTAATTGATGATCAAACATAATAAATAAGTAAAATCCAAACTCTATTTCATAATCTCGTTTAACAACAAAAGAAACTCGAATTTAAACTCGAACTCGATAAACTCAAACTTTGAACTCGACTCGATTCGATATTCGATTAACTCGGAGTCTGCTTTAACCCAACCAAACTGCTCCCTCGTTTCTTCCGGCAGAGACACACCAAGACAACATATCATGTTTTCTTCTTTTTATATAAAAACATAATTCTATGTACAACATCTGAACTTCACAACCGGCCTTAACAACATTTTCATATTCTCTTCAGCCTTGTCACCCTGCCGAAAATTTTCCATTTCATATTCCTCTGTTAACAACATTTCACATATATAAGTTACAAAAATACTATATGCAGTTGAGGTGATCATGTTAGACTTAAATCTCAATTGTTTACCTCCGATTTACGACGAAACTGTACCCAAAGATAAAGACAAGGTTCCAACGGATGAGTCCGGAGCTTCCAACTCATCCGTTGTCAATGTTGAGACGTCCAGCAACGACGATTACTTCTGTAATCGTCGTAGCATGGACGGTTTTGTTACTTATAATTTTAATATACTGAAAAATCTAGGTGATCAGCGTTACGAGTGTGAGGAGACTCGTGAGAATAATCAGGAGAATCGAGAAGTCATGAGGCAGTTCTTTCCGAAGATCCGAGAGGTGGCAGAAGAGAGATCAGTGTTGATGCAGCAGCAAGAGATGCAGCAAGTTAAGAAAGCTAGTAGAAGAGGACCTAGACCGAAGAGTTCACAGTATCGTGGTGTTACTTTTTATCGAAGAACAGGACGATGGGAATCGCATATTTGGTAATTTTTTTCGCTAATTAAGTATGCTCCAGTTTGTTATTGCAGTTGTGTTTTATTTGTATTTGCTGCTAAATGTAACATTTTTATGAGTTTTTATGTGTTTTGTAGGGATTGTGGAAAGCAAGTTTATTTAGGTGAGAAAGTAAATTTTAGTGCTGAGTTTTGATTGTTCTGGTTCAGATTTATACGCGATTTTTTAGACCGATTTGTATTGATTATATTGACTGTTGATCTATGTATATGCTTGGATTGAAGGGGGATTTGATACTGCACATGCTGCAGCTAGGTAAAAACTCAACTCAACTAACAGTAGCTACTTAAGTCATCTAGTTAAATTAGTATCTCTGATAGTGGTTTTGTAATGTTAGGGCATATGATCGAGCTGCCATTAAATTCCGCGGAACTGGTGCTGATATCAATTTTCTTGCCAGTGATTATGAAAATGATATTATTCAGGTTGGCTGGTGTTGTGTTTTTGTTATTTTATACTGTCATTTGAATTTGAGAAAGTTAATTCTAGGAGAAAAATTGAGTGTCCTAACTGTTGTAATATTGGTCTTATGTAGATGAATAACTTGACGAAGGAAGAATTTGTGCATATACTACGACGACATAGCTCAGGGTTCTCCAGAGGAACTTCAAAATACCGTGGAGTCACCTTACACAAATGTGGCCGGTGGGAGGCCCGAATGGGACAGTTTCTGGGGAAGAAGTGAGATATAATTGTTGCTTGTTAAATTATATTTCTGCTGAAAGTAGTTTGTAATTATATGTTATTTCCTGCAGGTATATTTATCTGGGGTTGTTTGACAATGAGATTGAAGCTGCTAGGTTCCGATTATCATAAATTCACTGGTGTTGTTTAGTAATTTCTGTATCTTTGGTTTCACTCAACACCACTGTTTCTATGTTAACAGGGCTTACGATATAGCCGCTTTAAAATGCAATGGCAGGGAAGCAGTCACTAATTTTGATCCAAGCACATATAGTGAAGAACTAAGTTGTGAAACGGACACTGGAGGTACCATTTTTCAGCAATATAACATGTATAAATTTCTGCTGAGATCATTTAACGACAAGAACTTTCCTTAACTTCTTATTTTCAGACAGCAGCCACAATCTGGAGTTAAACTTAGGTACTGCTCCCCTTTACTCTGCCGATGTTCATAATGGGAACAGAAACGTAGAAGGTTGTGATTTCCCTAATCACTCGAGCAACATCCCTGAAGCGAGAAAAACTATGGTACACAGCATCTATCTCATCTATTGAAGTTTGAATTTGCTTGATTTTCCTTATATTTCTATGTAGACATCTCGGTGAATTGTTTAATCATCAATTTTTAAGCTTTAGGTGAGTCTGTAAAGTTTCAGTAACCTACTCTCTTTCTCCGATAGAATGACAGATCTGCTTCTGTAAAAATGGGAATTGAATTGCCTATTACGTCTCAGCATCCTTCTCTGTGGAGCGGTGTTAACTCAAGTTCCTATACCTCAAATGAGGTACTGCATTCTTACAAGATCATTTTCTTGTTAGCTAGCTTGTAATTTATATCCAATTTCTGTTCTAGTTTGATAATATAGTTTGTCCATTTGTCATATTTGATCTCGAAGTACTTCTCAGTTGATTTTTCCTCCCGGTCTTAGATTATTTTAGTCACGCGTTATCAAACAGTCAAAACTACTAGTTCATTAGCCATTAATAACACGATATCACTATATCGTTCAATGCTTTTATCCACATAGTTCGCATTCCTTAAAAGTTGCATCCTCTGTTACCTAAAATTCTTGTCTGCCAGCAGGATAGAGCAATAGAGAAGAGTTTGGAAGTTAATTCCCAGCAAAAATTTGGATGGCATATCCAGGGAGCTTATGGTGGATCTACTCCTGTGCCACTCTTCTCTGCTGCAGCATCATCAGGATTCGCTACGTCATCCATCACTGCTATATCAGATGCTGTATATCAACCTCATCTGCCCGTCGCCTACCATCCCTTTGCAGTATTACATCCCAGTGCTAATTACTTAACCGGTTACTACGATCGATGCTAAATTTAACAGGGATAGTGAAAACAAACTAAATGTATGTGTATCTAGTATCTACCAGGCCTTTGCATTGTATCCCTAATCTCAGTTATTCACTGTCACTCCTTAATGCAAAGGGTAGTTATGCAAGACTTATCAGTAATGAGTTCATTATTCCTATTAACCAACCTAGCATATCCTGTATGTTCCGCTCGAAAGCAGGGTCTGGGAAGAGCAAAATGTATTCTTTGGATATACAGTACATTACTTCGAAATTTTCTCCTCCTGTGGTGTTTCCTTCTTTTGATGATTATAGTTATAATCTGAATCCAACAATCAAATCCTGCCGTATAGATCAGAAAGTCACATCAATACAGCTTGGAATCCAGACAGTAACACATTATTAAAAAATCATAGTACTGGTAAAATCATTATTAAAGAAAACATGGCAGGCTACATACACTGCTGAATGACACTTATCATGGTGGGGATTTCCTTTTACTCCTTTGATTTGTCCTTGGTATCTCCGCAATCCTCGGCCATGCTTCTACTGAGACATCCATGTAAATGTGTGTAATTATGACTAGGAAGCCGGTAGCTCGCAAACGATTGTCGGTAATCATATGTCAGCTATAATTTTCGGTGGACAGGTAAAAATCCTAAAATGACGAAATTAAGCGCGGATATATAACGTTACCTCCGCATACATAAAATTTTTTAGTATAAACCCTATTCGCGAAAAATTATAGCGGACAAATAATGTACAATGACAAGCTCTTTACTTGTAAGGGATCATGACCCTTACTAGCAATGTACGATAGAATATCAGTATTGTTGTTTTTTTATATAATTACACACTCACGGACAATATTTAAATTCTTAACATCCCGTAAATAGAATGAGAAAGATACAGGGGACCCCGAGGTCATTAGTTATGTGTTATGTATTGTGTGTAATTCTGTAGACCGACAGACCTGACATTTATATATCAAAAAGCAATATCCTGGGTTGCATCAAATAACATTAAAAACATGAAACAGATTGGACAGAAAAAAGTTGAATAAATGAAGGAGATGAAAAGACAAAAGAAATGTACACAAACATGAAACAACAGTGATCCAGCAGTGAAATGGGTGAGGCCCTGATTATCACTATTACATGCAGGCCTCAGTGAAAGATGTGGGATCGCAGTCACAAGAGACATCATTTGCACTGTTGTTTGTCAGCTTTAAAAGATGATGACAGTTTTCAAAAATTTAATTGCCACCCAACAAACAAGAATCGTCCTAATCCAAAATGAATGAGTTATTTTTTTATGCACTTTTTTTAATTAGTCATAGCCTCATAGGTAAATTGTAAATTATATTTGAGAAAAAAAAAGCCGTTGAGCTCGGGGGAGTTGCGAATAGGAGGTTTCCGGGATGACAAACATGTACGTAGAAATGGGTTTGGGAAAATTTAAATTCGAACCTGAATTTTTTTCAGCGACTCAAATTCAATTAAACCTGATTGGATAAATTTAAACCCAAACTTGTCGGGTTTTTATAGTATTTAATTGTATTTGAAATTCAAAAAATTCTAAAAACCCAAACCCGATAGAAACATTAAATGTTAATACATATACGTATATATATAATATTACAAATACAAGATTATTAAAATCGTCAAAGTTCCACAGCCACGGTTGGTTCCACGTGGCTGTGGAACCAACAAATCTGGGTCGTTAAAGGCTTCAGCAATGGATCATTGCGGAAGACCTTCCGCAATGGATCATTGCGGAAGACCTTCCGCAATGGATCAATGCGGAAAGCATCCGCTATGATTCATTGCTGAAACATTTTTTCTTTTATTATTTACCTTTCCTATTTTTTTCCCATCTTTTTAATTGTATTGAATTATATTAAAATTATGATGGTGATATTAAATATATTCCAACAATATTAATATAAAGTATTT